>JZLH01S0608534.1:0-13404 GCA_001188425.1 Eucidaris tribuloides | reverse complement strand
AAAAGGGGATGTTTTAAACCCTGTTACAGGTAGAATGGTTCAGTAAATAAGAATGACACAATGCTGAAAAGTCCGCCTGTATACGTGTTTTCACAGTGGCTCATAAAAGCACTTAGTTTAGTGTTTATCCAGCGTTGAGAGCAAACTATTAATTATTTATCTTGGATGACAAGCAAAAATAATTTATTGAAATGTTGAAAATGTTTGAAAAAAAATGGCTGTGGAAACAGCCACTGTCTGGCCATAATTTGGCCATACACATTTTCATGCCCCCACCCCCCCCCCCCCCAGTTTTTGGTTTTTCAGCTGCTGTCTGGCCGAGAACGAACATACTTTGTCCCTTAACCCTCTCACCACTGCATGGGATATCACAAACTGAAAAGGATTAATGGCTATGACTTGCCGTGGATGAACGACCCCCCCCCCCTTTTGAAACCCCCCCCCTTTTGAAAAATCCTGGATATGCCTCTGCTCCTTGACAAACTCTGCCAACGTGAGACTAATTTAGTCGACTTGATTTTCATGAGTTTTGTGTTTACATTTCAATTTTACTCCATTGAGAGCCTGTCAAGTCATTGGAGACTACTGCCGACATTGGGGGGCATATTTCAGGCAAGCTGCGGTATCCAAAGTTTTGCACAACAAGGGGTGTAAATCCACTATTTTGCTGTGATTTACAATTATAGTCACTTCTATAAATTCTCATCTGCCACGCTATATCCTCTATAACTCATGGACCATATTTGACAATATAACACAATTGAAGATCAAGTGTAACTGCACACAGCGGTCATCCAGCGCCAATAATCTTGGCTGCTTGATTTTCAATTTTCGGAATGTAATTACTTCTATGAGCTCTATCGACGATATATACCCCACCAGGGAGGAGTTAAACTGCTACGGTCTTATTACTGTAACACCAGCGTCTAGACTAGCTATAATCTGGTCATATTATGTTTCAGCGAAATAATATATTCATCAAATTATCAACCATATATTTAAAGAATTTGGATTTATAGATCAAACAGTTTGTTTGAAATGCGTAACTGCAAGACTAACTTTGGATAATTGGACTAGAAAAGTCAGAATGAGAAAATGTGAGGAATGGGTGATAGATCAATATTGTATTTTAATAACACACTTTCAATGATAATTGATGTATTTCAAAAAATAGTAAGACAGTTTTGCAGACAGATTTGTCTGCTAACATTGACAATTCAGACACTTAGCAAATATAATAGCTTCTGCAAAAATGAGGTTTGTTTTAATGTACATAATGATTATTGTATGTGAAATACAATGTGCTCTTTTAATCAATTAATGTAAAAAAAAATCAAATAAGTGAAAGTGAACAGGGATTTTTTTTGTATGTTTCTCAAATAAACATGATTGTGATTTAACAGAACAACACAAACATCAAACATGCTGATTAACTTTATAAATAGTTTACATACAAAAAAAGCAAATGTGGTTTCTGTAACAAGATCTATTAGTAAATGATTTATACTAGGTCAGACAATTAATGTATCCTTTTTGTGAAGAGAAGATAGAAAAGGGTCAATGATTTGATGTTTTACAGCCTGAAATTAATTAACTTCATGAAAACTCTGGTAAATTGTATTTGATTTTTTTCCCAAAAATAAAGAGTTGGAGATGTGTAACTTGGACTTTTCACAATTTGCGTTTTAGGCAGAATATACAAATCAGCACAAAGCCTTAGTTCCATCACTAGAGCTTTTTCCAGGTGTGAATAAATTGGGACTGAATTGTCATTACAGATTGAGCTTAATTTTTTTTTCATTAAAAAAACTCGGCAACGTATTGATTTTCACGAAATTTCCCAACAAATTCATTTCACAAAGTTAACCGACATTGTTCAGAAATGCTGATAAAACTTCTGACAGTCTAATAAGACAAACACATAAAAACTAATTTATGCATATGTGTTGGTTGGGAATATGAAGATTACAGACTCTGCAAGTAATAATAATTCCTCATTAAGTATTCTGGATTGCGCTTGACGTTAACGAGACGATCTGCCGGCCGTCTCCGCTGCAAATCACCCACAACCACAACGGACAATAACAAGAATGTATTTTTGTATCTTAAAAGTCATGAATATAATTTGTTCTGGTCGATTAACAAGAGTGACAACACTTTCTCCTAGACGTCACAACTCTGTTAGATATTCATCTTCACTGACTTTCATCCTGTTTTATATCTTCAGCTATATTTGATTGATAATAAGGACTGTGCATAAAAAAATACAGATAAAAATAGTTTTGATGGATTCAAGCAAAAACAAAGACAAACTTCTTTTTTGCAGCCCATTGATCTCAAAGTAGAACCTTATGGACCCTGACCTGTATTGTACGAACTCATTAATTTTGCAGAGATCTGCTTGTTTTGCTCTCACAACAACAAAATGGACATTTCAGCGACAAACTATTTTTTGTATTTTGAATTTGACAGTAGGAGAATTTTGCTATGTTTGACAAGATGTACAATTGGTAATCAAATTTTGTGTTTCTTTTTAAGATGCCATCATGTCCTTGATGCAAAAGCTCAGTGTAGGTCGATATGGTCATAAATTTGAAACCCAAAATGTCACTTTTTCTCAAATGTTTACTTTTCTTTATGATTTTTGCATTACAAGTAGATGTGGTCCAGCTTTTACAAGGAACTTGCTCTTTCACAGGCATAAAAAAGATAAATTTAAAAAAATGAAAGTAAGAGAGAAAAATATTATGATTACATTTACACTGAGAGTAGTAACAGGTCTAATAAAATTTTGCTGCCACTTTGTACTACAGGAAATGGATGAGGAAAAGGATAGTAGTAGTAGTAGTAGTAGTAGTAGTAGTAGTAGTAGTAGTAGTAGTAGTAGTAGTAGTAGTAGCAGCAGCAGCAGTAGAATATGAAATGGTATTAACAGTAGTAGAAGCAGTGGTAGTTGTAGTGGTAGTATATACTACTAATTATAATCATAGACATAAAATAGTAACAAACTTATAATTCAATGTAATAATCATCATCATAACAAGGGTAATAGTAATGATAATAATAATAATAATGATAATCTTCTATAGCAATAATGATACAATAAAATAACAACAACAACTAGGTAGCCTCTTAAACCTCATGAATATTGCAAAAATTGTGCACAAGATAATGTTTTTATTCAAATATAATTCACAAATTGTTTTAATTTGAATCCACTGATGTAAAAATTGGCCTGGGAAATTGTAGGACATGCATCATTAAAGCAAGAAATTTGGTGCTCACAGTAGCATGGAGTTGGGTGCTTAGACTCAGTGCAGACATGAAACATCAGGTTCAACCAGCTCACAATGAATGAGGCACGCGCGGACTTCGCTTTTCGTGGTCAATCAACAAAAAAGTAAATATGAATGTCGATCATGGATGATCACCGTCACAGGGGACTCTGGGCAGTTCTCGGACCAATGGTGCGAAACATAAAATGACATGTGTATATAGTATGCTTATGATGTTGGCACGTACCATACCAGCTCATTATACCTAAACCCGATCTGTAATTAGTGCAGGGTTTCTGTATAAATGTGAGGACTTCTTAGTATTGCAATTAAAAGTTAGTGTTGTGATGCATAAAAAATGTTAGCATAATGTCTTTAGTGTTAACATATACTAAGCTTTCATATTTTTCTTATGTGTTAAGCTATTTTTTTCCATGAAATCTAGAAATTAAAAATTGTACAAGGTCAGATTTGATCTGTGACAAGAATTTCATCCTGTATTGTAAAAGATTGAAAGAGAAACAGTCAGGCAGAGAATGATAGATCAAGGGAGAGATGACAAATAGTCTAGGTAGATTGATAGAAGGATAGAATAGTAGATAGATAGATACATAGATAGATAGACAGATAGATAGATAGATACATGTAGATAGATAGATGTAGATAGATAGACAGATTAATGATAGATGTACTTAGATAGATAATGGATAGATAGATTGATGATAGATAAATAGATGATAGATAAATGATAGATAGATGGATGGATGGATAAATAGATAGATAAATATACATACAAATAGATTATTGATAGTAAGATGTAGTAAAATGGATATTGTAGATGGATAGATAGATAGAAACATGTAGATAGATAAATAGACAATAGATGATAGATAGATAGATAGATAGGTAGATAGATAGATAGATAGATAGATAGATAGATAGATAGATAGATAGATAGATAGATAGATAAAGTTCTGGGCTTTGCCCAGATTGGTAGACCCCACTTTTCAGAAACTGAATGTAGAATGGAAGTGAATTTTTGCTTCACTAGGCAAACCATCTTTTATGCAACTCACCTACTTATAGTTAAACAATGAATATTGAATAAACAAGATTTGCTCCATTATACATTCAGTTTCTGAAAAGGTGAGGATTTATTAAATTGTTTCATACAAACAGCACCATTAAACTGAATGTAGTACAAGCTGGAACCATATATATATATATATATATCTCACAGGTCCTGTGAGCATTCTACCACTTGATGATTTTACCCGTACCTGGATATAGATAAATATATAGATGGATCGATAGATAGATAGATAGAAAGATAGATAGATATAGATAGATAGATAGATAGATAGATAGATAGATAATAGATATAGATGGTGGATAGATATGGATATATAGACAGATGAATAGATAGATACATAAATGGATAGATAGATGGGTGGATAAACAGATATACATGTAGATAGATATAAATAAATGATGATGTTTCTGTATTGTACAAACAAATCTAAAGATAGAGATTATTTATGTAATCACTTACAGCATTACTTATCCATGGCATGGCTCAATTCAACTACAGAGAGGTTTAGTGTTTTGGTTATTTTATCTATTTATTTTTCAGTTGTTAGTTTTAGTTTACTGAACAGGGTACATGTCATGTGTACCAGATGCATAGGGACAATATGAGCAGTATTACATCACACAGCTTTAGCTGTTTGAAATGTGTTATAGCAAAAACAAATCATAAACTTCTGCTCATCAATGTTCATCATCTCAGTCATGGAAGCTGATATTGTGCTTTGAATAGACAATGGGCTTAACTTTGAATGGTGGTACTGCAGGTCCCCAAGTGTAGAACATGTGATAGTATTTCTTTTTCCACACAACCAGTTACTTTAAAAAATAAGCATGATACATTTCGCATAGGTAATAGCCCATAATAGAAGCATAATGATAATTGTAATTTGCCTTTTTACTGCACATCGTAGAGGTAATTGCAATTTTGAAATATCTCCCACTAAAGACTACAGGAGATGTGAATAAATTAACCCAGAATTTGTCCAATCAATCACCAAAGTCAGACGCAGAAATAATCTATTCTTAAATATGAAAATTTACTTGCGATCCCGACCACCGATATATTAACGGGATTTAGTTGTTGGTTGAAGACCCAGATATGTCCGTCTTCTGACTTTTCTCATTAGGCATCTTACGACTGTCTATGATGACCTACTTCATGTGATTAATACCATAGCAAATCTCCACACAGATTAGCTGCATTCTCTGATAAATCTCTAATAGGAGTGACACTGTTTAAACCTAAATGCATAAACCTCGCAAATATTTGTATGTCTGCGTTTTTTTTCCCTCATCTATCCCCATCCAGTGCTGTTTTCCTCAAAAGCGGTCTCAAATCTATGCGCTCCTATCTCGATCAGCGCACGGATGCAAATAACGTCAAACTATGTCCGAGCTAAACACACACGTGCACGGAGCGTAGCGGCCTACGAAGCGAGATTGGCGAGTCGCATGCTGAAAACATTCCCCTATTGATTGGGTGGTGGAACATAATACCCAACGACAAATTCCAAGCAGATTGTAGATTAAAACCACTGATTGAGTGTGTAGAGATTATAGAGTACTCCTTGTAATTTACCCCAACTAATTCCATCAGACTGCTGTGCCAGAATTACTCTCATGTCATTGTCTTGCCGGTACTGTTTGATAAATGTTACGTCTCCCGCTTTGGTTTCAAGATATTTAAGGCAACATACTCGGCACATTTCATGGAATGGATTTTTTTTTTTCTCTTTCTGCACAAAATATTGCAACTATTTCGTGCAGATCGGTGATGTCGGTGATTGCAGATTCCTGTTGAAAGGGGGGAACTGGCATTTGCATCTGTTTGCAAAGAGTAATTAATCTGAAGAATTCATGAGAAACTATTTACAATAAGTAACAAATATGAGTGCATAACACAGATAGAAATGACTTAACGACCAAGTGGTAAAAGTCAAAGTTGAATATAGACAAATCTGTACAGAAAGGAAAACATTAAAAGTATCCTTCGTAGACAGGTGTCTTTTCTGTATACGATGATTTTTGGTGGATGTTGTGTGCCCAACCCAACCCTTTGAAATTGTAATCATTGTCGATACACTGACCTTAATTATCTTTTGGGAGTTTGTTTGTCGTGTATCTTTATTTCCTTTTTTTCTGTTTTTCTCCTTTTTTCCTTTTTTTTCATTTTTATTTTTGCTCTTCAAATTCTTTTGCATCATAATTGGACCTATCTGACCTAGTGATTTTTTTCAAACTTTTCAATTTATGGCATAGTAATTAAGTTGACCCATGCCTTCAACACCCCCCCCCCCATACCTCCTCAGCATCCATGGCTATGCCACTGTACTTATTCTGTATACATAGAAGTTGTAATGAATTCCAAAGTTCTCATTGACATTCAATATTATAGGTGATAGATATCAGTCATCATACAGTATTAAGGAAGTTGAATGATACGGGACATCCCTGCCTTGTTTATAAAGTGACCGGCAAACATTCATCACACCGTCTCTGTTCACATGCTACATGGCAAAGTTCAGAGAGCCTCAGAACTTATTCAAGATAAGCGTGAAACAAAAATGTAAAACTGACATTTGCTTGGACCAATTAATAATGAAGATGTAGCCGTGAGGTGCGTGTGGTCATTCCGTCCGTGTTTTCTGTCTACGCCTCTTCGTCTGACAGGGCGTTGACACTGGCGATAACCGCTAATAAACCTTGTCAGACACGACGCGAAATGACACTTTTCGTTTGGCTGCAAAGCCGTAAATCAAAGGAAATGAACTTGGCGGCAACTCCATAAGCAGGACCAATGAGAATTAAGACTTTATGGAGACTTTATGTGTCTTGAAATGGATGTAATAGATAGCTGTGGTATATAGCAGCCCAGCCCACACACGCTCCTAATTCAAGAGATATTCTCAGCTCAGTCGAAACACATACCCCTTTCTAAAGGAAATGGAACCATTTTGGGTATTGCATTTTATCTCAATAAATCTGTATACCAATTTATTGTAAATTTCGTAATAATTTCAATATTTGGTGATTTTATTGCAATTCACGTTCACTGCTTCAAGACGAATGACCTGTACTCAGACTGAGTTCTATGGAAAATGTTTTGTAGAGAAAACTCAAATCATATGTCTCATGTTTAGCACAATAAAATAGTTTTCTCATTAATACAGTGTGAAAAATATTTTTATCAGATTGATGAGCCAATAAAATGCTTTTAAATTGAATAAGAACAATAAATAAAGGAGCATTTTATAATTGATCAAATTAATTCACATATTTAATCATGTATTTATATTTATTAAATTATTTATTTATTTATTATTTTTTCATTCATTCATTTATTCATTTATTTAAACATCTTGATGTATTTATTTGTGTACGTATTTTTATATCTACTGATTTGTCTACTTATTTATTTATTTATTTATTTATTTTTACTTTTATTTATGAGACATTTAACAGGGAAGATTTGAAATCATATATATGGTTTAACTTATTTAATCATTTAGTTATTCATTATGTAGTTTTTGTTTATTCTATATGTATCAAAATTTTATATTAAACATATGATCTCTAAAGACCAATGAAATTTAAAAACAAAAATAAAGATTGTAAATAAAGATTCAAAACGATACATATATTCACATTAAAGGTATTGGCTAACATTTATCACAGTTAAAAAAATCTGAGCCACATGATTCCCCATACTACCAGTGTCTTTGATAAGGTCTAAAAATGAAGTCCTGAAAAAATTGTATTTAAAAATGATTATTTAGTGCTTTAAAAAAGTGAAAATCGTAAGTTGACCAGATTCACTTGCCCATTTCCTCCCGTAGACTTACTGTGTGTACACCTAGGCTATTAAAACTCGCCCCGAGTTTCAATTGTTTATTCATGGATAACTTGCCATTGGCAGTGTAACTTTCTAAACTTATGTATTCTAGGGTGTTTATTTGTCCATTTGAACACTACTATGTAGCTCAGATTTCAAAGTTTGAATTCTTTTTTAATTGAAGCACCACAATGTTAGCCTATCACTTTGATAATCATTGCAAAACATTACCCATATTTAAAGTCAGGTACTTTCCCTTCATATGTCATGTTCACAAAGATAAATCTTAGATATAGAAAAATCAAAACACATGTAGATCACCTGATTTTGACACGTGGAGGGTTGCACATGATGGCTCAAGTATGATATCAGTTGCACGTTGGCAAGTAACGAGGACCGACAGTTTATCTTAACGGCATTCCAGACTAACTGACCTGTCAAGCCGCTGGATTATTTTAATCTTGATTCCTTCTGGTGCGATTTCTTCTTTGTATGTGGGGGACGACGGAGACAGTGGAAGAGAGAAAGAGGTTGTCTTCACTTGGAAGGAAGCCTATGGATACAGCTATGTATGTTAATCTAATATTATGTCAGGGGGAAATATCTAAAGGCCCGTTATGAAGTTTGATTGCATAAATGTTCAGACATTTTAAAGACCATTTTCAGAGAGATATCCAGCAAAATTCAAAAGAGGGGGAGATAAATATCAGAGAGGAAAAGAGGAATATGTTTCATGGTGTATGTTCAGTGTTCAGATTTTTACTGACTTTGTCTCACATGTTATTCAATATTAGTAAAATGATCCACAACTTATAACTGATAGATAACTTCTGAATATTTTTAAATTCATTTAAAGGTTTAATGCCCTGGTATACTTTCTATGCTGTCATTCTTGATTGCAAATAAGATCTCATCTTCTTCTTTTGTAAGTTTATATACATGTATCCTGTGGCTCATTAAATTTTACTTAAAACTGTTGATGTATTTGTCCTGTATAGAAAAAAGTGTTCAACCACTCACAGAACCCTAAGTGAAAAAGTTAATAAACACATAATTAAGTAAGTAAATAATTGAATAAATCAATCAATTACATGATTAATAAAGAGTGAAAATTACAACGGATAAAGACATCGGGTGTCATGCAGAAGGGCCCCACATAATATTCCCCGCAGAAGGGCTTTAACACTAATTTGTCTGTAATTTGTAAACCATTGTTTTTTTTTGTATGAAATCAAAGTAGTGTGATATTTTGAAATACTTGTATTAGTCTGTTAAAGGTAAATGACTCAACTTGAGGTAAAACTATTCTAGAGTCAAGTAAACTGTGCAAGGATGCCAACGTGAAAATTTGGTAGTCAAAAGTTGACTCGTTCTAAAATTATTTCCATCTGTACGCCCTGTGACAGACAAATCTGTTGTGTAGGGTTCCATGGAATGTATTTTTATTGGGGCTCGAGAGAAACAAAATGCTAGTATGTTCATGCTTGATTCGGCTTAAGTAAACAAGTTCAAGACAATTCCTTCCAGCTGGTGTATCCATTGATATATCTTTTCAACCAGTTTGGTGCAAGAGGCACTTTTTGTTTCTCCCAATCATGTCACTGCCCTTTAAGTTAAAATATCAAATATGGCAATATTTCTCAAATTAGAAAAAAGTAGGGCCTACTGTTATGGCCCTTCTGCCGGGAGCATATGCCAGGTCCCTTCTGGCGGACAACCGACAAAGACATATAAGTATCTGTTTAATAATTATATGAGAAGTTATGTTCACATCTTATGCGGATCATGGTTGGGATGACTCTCCCAAGATGAACATTGCTGTAACCGCAGCAATTACGAGTCCATCAAACATCTGAAAGCATTTATAGATGTATATTCCATAAGAGCTAGTACGTCTGTTATGTGAGAAGGTGTGAGGTGACTGTGGTGTGGAATATAGCTAGTGGCCATTGTCATTGGTCATGTACTGTCTGAGCATTGTGCACCATGAATGCTAGTCAAACTTTGTGGTAGATAGATGCAGTGTCCTAATACCTTTCAGGCCGGCAACCTTCATGGTAACTTGAGAAAGTTATGAGGAATGTGAACTGCGGATGATGCTTCACAGCAAATGAGGTTTAACACAAATTATGAAGGCCATATTTTTTTCCCAACATTAGATCTGTTGATTTTTTTCTGTATATTTAGATATCAATAGAAAAATAATGACATTCGGTATATGCTACATGCTACTATAAAGAATTGTTTTAACATGTTTCCAGTTAAAGAAAAATTGAGACTACCAAGATTCCCATGGCTACTCAGTGTCTTTTGATAAGGTCTAAAAATGAGGCCTGAAAAAAAATTATTTCAAAGATAATCGTATTGAAATCATAAGTTGACGCATTCAGCCTGCCCATTTCCTCCCTAGACTTAAATGTGTGAGATGCTAGACTATTTGTACTTGCCCAAGTACTAATTGTTTATTCAATTCATATCTTGCAGTGCAGCATAAATTTTCGCACACCTTGTATTCTAGGGTGTTATATTTTGTCCATCAACCACGACTAGCATGTATGTAGCTCAAGAATTTGAAAAAATAATATGATTTGAAGTTTCCACATGTTAGCTGTGTCTTTAAGGTATTGCTAACATTTACCACTAGTAAAAAAAAATCTGAGGCCGCATGATTCCCATGCTACCAGTGTCTTTGATGAGGTCTAAATGAAGCCTGACAAAATTTGTATTTCAAAGTGAGTATTTAAGTGCTTTAAAAAAGTAAACTCGTGAAAGTTGAGACCACGATTCACTGCTGCCATTTCTTCCCATAGACTTACTGTGGTACACCTAGTTAATAAAACTCGCTTCGAGTTTTATTGCTCTTATTCATTATAGGACTTGCCATTGGCAGTGACTTGTCCAAACTTTTTGTATTCTAGGGTTGTTTATGTTGTCCATGAAACACTACTATGTATAGCTCAGATATCAAAGTTGGACAATTTTTATTGAAGTTCCCACAAGGTTAGCCTATCATTAAAGTCACTTCAGTGTCATTGTATGTGTTTTGATGTATAATGTAGTCAGTAATGGTGATTCATAATAAGTGTGTTGTTTCAGTCAGCTCATAACCATAAAATTCAAGACGAATCAATTTGAATATATATACACTGTCTCTCGTAGACCGCGCCATGCTCACAGATGTTTGTTGTATAGTCGCATTGTGTTATAAGCAAGGTCTACCTGATGTCAGGTTGATTTTAATAAAAGTCAGAAAATTGAGAGAACATGTTAATGAAAGTTCGTGAAAATCCACCAAAGGAATAAGAGTAATGAAGTTTCAAAGTTTCAGTTTTTGTGAATTCATATGCAAGCAGCTCCAAGGTATGTAATGTAGATATCAATTTCCATAAATTGTCCATTATGTGTTAATGGTTCATGATAATTGGAATGGTTTTTTCATAGAAGCCATTGTGAAATAATGTTCTGATAATTAGTATTGAATGTCACAGGTAAAATAATTTCAAATTTTGATAAACGCATTTTATGGAATATGTATATCACGCGACATACAGGGAGCTGCCGCACTGTGACATACAATTGAAAACTTCAAAATTCATAACTTTGTTATTCTTGATGATTTTCGAGTCACACTTCGTTAAGTTTCTCTGTGCTTCTAACTTTTATTAAAACCAACTTGATTCAGGTGAACTTGCTTTAAGTGGTATGTACAGCATTGTTAATTGTATTTATGTCAAAAAGTAATTTATGTCGTAGTTTGTTTTGTTTCCATTCCTGCTCCCTATCCCTTCCCCCCACCCCAATTTCTAAGAACTTTAACCTCTGTATAGTAACCACCGACAGACATATTGTCACACTTTGCTTTGGGAAATCCATGGCTGTCGGGTACCAAACTGGGGGTTGGCGAGCGGAAGGGGGCTGTGGGGCCCTTATCCAGCCTTGTCTACTTCAGCACGTCTGTCACTGGAAATACAGTACTTTTTCATTGCTGAACGCCAGACACATTGTTTTTTAACACTACAGCACAAGGAATTAAAAATGGCTATAATTCAACTGAGCGAAGGTTGAATATACAATGTATATACTGCCGAAACGCCCTACTCAAACTCATTTCATACACTACACAGTAATATATACATGTAGCCTGGATATTATTTAAACATTTGGGGCTTATGTTCTGGCTTTGAATACTAAAATCTAAAATGATGGGAATATAGTCACCCCCCCCAAAAAAAAAAAAATAAATAGAATAAAATTTAAAAATAATAATAAAAAATAAAAATAAAAATAATAAATTAAATAAATAAAAATAATAAATGATAAGAAGAAGAAGAAAGGAATACTTAAGGTAATGATTAAGAATATGATATGTATGATAATAATAATAATCATAATAAATACATAAATATAAATAAATAAGAATCGATGATGAGATAAGAAAGAAGAATGATGATGATGAAATAATAATAATAATGGATAAATAGATAGTAACAATAAGCAATAAATAAATGAATAAATATATGTAAGTATTGAAATATAAGATATGAAAGAAAAGAATGTTGCTCTTGTTTAAGAGCAGTGCTTATGATGACCAATTCTGTGTCAGCATCAGTTGTAGCTGTGTGCGACATATTTTTCAAAGGAGACATGTGAGATTCTGTATATTACTTGTTAATTACATGAAGACCCCAAGTCACTACTTCTATTAGTGAATTTGTGGAATATTATAGATTATAAAACTCGAAACAGTATAAAGTAAATTAGGATACAAATTTTGTAAAAACAAACTTAAAAAGAGTCCAAATGTTCCTGATGTGGAGAGCTTCTTCTTTCATTAGATATGAGTAATCTTGCAGGCAGTTCATTAAAATATTTCTCCGTCCATCATCCAACTGTTGATCAGTGGGTGTTTAACCACTGGAGGCAGGCTCTCACCTATCAGTAATAAAACTGCTCAATTTTCACGAGGTTGTTTTTTGTGAAATTCAGAAGCAGTAAACCATCTATCCACATGGCAATTCCACTGGAGTACTTGTGTATAGTGTTTTATGATTGATTTGAATTAAGGCTTTAAGGCAGGGGTTTGAACACTGACAACATTTTGCCTGCAGTTGTTATTGAGTGAGAAACTGTTCAATGTTCGTTGAGGTTTGTTAGATACTGGTTGATCAAACAGTTTTTGTAAGCAAGGAGTGAGTGCATGAGGCTAAC
>JZLH01S0608529.1:26482-36923 GCA_001188425.1 Eucidaris tribuloides | reverse complement strand
TGTTCATGATTTTCGGCCATCGGCGTAACTTTCATCCAACACCGTGAGATGCGCGTGACGTCACTACTTGTTGTGCAATCGATAGTGCAATCGGTATCGTCTGCTAAAGTGAGCTCGGTGTTGATTTTCTTTCCTCAACACCAACACCGAACTTGAAATCATCGACTGTAAGCGTAATCAAGGCCATCTAATATAACAGATATCAACTGGTAGGGGGTGTAATGTAACAATCTTTGGACCGTCAGTGAGTTATATTTTCCCTCGTGATCATATTTTCCCTTGGGAAAATATAATCCCTTGGGAAAATATAACTCCCTGACGGTCCAAAGAATGTTATAATACACCCTGTACCAGTCAATATCTGTATAATAACCTAAGTTTGATCTTTGAGTATGTTGGCCATAGGTCAAATGTCACAGTTCATTAAGTATGCATACATAGGTCTACATAGGTCATTTGTACCCAGTGGAGGGATGCTACGCTTTGCGTCGTCCTTTAATTCATAGGACATGAAGCACGACCAACTGATTTTGTTAATCACCAGCATAAAATATGAAATGTAAACTTTATCAGCTACTGAAACTTATTTGCATTGTTATGCAAAAAAACCCCCGACTGGATTATCTGCAATTTATACATTCGTCATGTTCACTGACCAGGAGGACCGGGCTTTAGACTTTTGATTGTTTCCACAGGGTATACCTACATGCACTGTTATAGTGAAAATTGTGACTTCTAATTTGAATATTATACTAATTGAATTAAACTGATTTATTCAAAAATGTAATTATCATGTTCCCTGACCATAAGAGCATCTGTATTAACAATCACTTTCTTTAAATCTTCCATTTAGCTATAAGATTTGGTGAAAACTCAATTTTCTTGTACAGGGAAAGCTAATTTACATATTATGCTAATTAAATTACTCTCCCATGCTAGGATTTTTGGAGACTTTTAATATGGTGTTCAGTGGCCTATTTTGATTGCATGTACCTTCATAACAAATTTATTAAAACCTGTACAACGTTGCTTATGTTATTGAACAAACATGTACATGTTTCCATTTAGTATTGAGAAGGATGATAGAGGTAAAGACATGAATCTTCTCTTATGATGGGATCTAATTTGCATATTTTGCAAAATATTTTCAGAATGTCACTCTAAAAATGTGTCCATTGTGTTTGTTAACATTGAAAACATGACTTAGATATTTCTTGTTTGAATTCTGTGGCTAAATTAATGTTAAATCTAAATAAAATATGGATTTTTCTTCAGGATTGATACTAATTTGCATATCATGAAAATTAAGTTACAAGTTAATTTTATTTGGAAATGTGCTTATCATGTTCACTGATGGTAAAACTACATCTATTTGCATAATATTCTTTTCAATAGACATTTGCTGGCAAATTTGATGAAAAATAGGAAATTCCCTGTACATGAAATAGCTAATTTGCATATTCATGCAATTAGAACACTTTCCATCAGATTCGGATTTTGGAGGACTTTTAGTATGTGGCTTAGGAGACTCACTGATAGTCATGGCAGTTTAAACCAATTTCTTTGCAATTAGTGTGGGTTAAAATCGCTATTTTGACTGGACTATAAAGCTTTTCCAATATTTAAAAAAAAAAAAACACACACATACACATCACAACATATCGACATAGAAATAAATAATACAGTGTAATAATCAAAAAAAAAAGACACACACACACAACATAACGACATAGAAATATAAAAAAAAAAACACATACACACACAAACAATAACGACATATGACACACGACAACATACGACATAGAAAAACAATACTGCTTCAAAGGAAAAAGAAAGAAAGAGGGGAGGACAGTCATGCGTACCAATATAGAGTATGGTGACCTTCCAACTGAATAATGAACTCAGCTATTTTAAAAATTCAATGATGGCACGGCTCCGCCTAAAGGGAGTCCTGTAAGCATTTAAATATAAAAAAAATGTGAAGATATTCCTGGCTGCATTGATACTTATTTAAAAGGAAATGAAACCGCCCGCAACCACCTCCATCAAGCGAAGAAACCACTGCATCAGAGAAGTCTTGAGAATAGGTATAGGTGACTAGGTAAGGTGAATTATAAGACTAAGACTTGAAATATGTATGAAATAATTAACCATAATGGTAGAGACAGTGTAGAGTGTCTGCACATGCACACACTGATGAAGTGCCCATCTATTGCCGAACTCCATTGTAATTTGTGGCTGGCCACTGAGACATCCCCAGTTTGGCAGCGCCTTGCAATCTTGGACAAACTTGATTGCTAGAAGTGCAAGCAATTGTGGCAAGTGTGTGCTACTTCTGCTTCTAGCATTGATGAAAATAGCGTGTGGTTTTGTGTGTAATTTTTTTCTTCAGATTTCTGCTGACTTTTTACATTTAAGCATAATTTTCTCTCATTTATAATTGTTGGAAAATTTCCAATGTAATCATACTAAATGAATGAAGGGATTATTCAGAGAGGTGAAAATATGATGTATAATGGATTTGCATTTGTCTTTTCTGTATTTTAAGATTCTATGATGATCTATGGATTTAACAAACATGTCAGAAAAAAAGCATATCAGAAAAATAAAATGAATAATCCCTTCATCTCCGTTTAATTAATAATAAACTGTCCGCGTTGGATTATTATGTCATAATGTGATCCTTGTTATTTGTTCCTGTGTGTTCATCATGTCAAGCCGGTAACCAGTGATAGTCTGGTGCTATTATGCAAGCCCTGGAAAGTTAATAGGTGACGGAATCAGGTTGTGCTGGAGTGGGAAATAACTAGTAATAAATACTGGTAAATAACAGCCTCAATAATTTTTTATGAAAAGGGATTTAGGCTGGAAATACAGGAACTATGAAAATGCATCTCATGAATATTTTGCAGGTATTTCCCAAGATTTTCTAGAAAATTCCCTGTACTCCTCTGTTATATGTCCGGAGTGGTTTCCATGAACATTTGCTCCGGCACAATTGCTCCGACGATTATTCATGCACTAACCCTACCTAAACCGCTACCCTGAACGCCTACACCCTAACCCAACCTAACCCTTACCCTATCTGAACTATAAACGCAATAGCCACCTTAAACCCTAACTCTTGTCTTCCTCGAGGATGTTGCCACCGAAGCAATTGTCGCCGGGAGCAAATGTCGGGTACGGTCCGGAGTACTTCCCAGCAGTTTTCCGTAATTCCCAGTATTTCCCGCCTGGGTGGGAAATACCGAATTCCTGGAAAGTAGGCCAACCTGGTTGAATCCTGGGTTCATTTTCTGACATGTTTGTTAAAATAAGATGCAGTAGTTGCGATCCTAAAATACAAAGAGAGACAAATGAAAAATCTATTGCATCGCATTTCACCTCTTCGGAATAATCCCTTTCATTCATTTTAACAATTACTTAGTCCACCTTCTGTGGACATTTAACATAACAATGTCAGAAATCTGTGAGGCCTTGGTATTGTCTTGTGTTCATCATGTCAATGCTGTAACCAGTGATAGCCTGGTGGTATTGTCGGCAGCCGGAAGCTATTGTCTTCTACTGTACAAGTGTAATGACAAATTACTTTTTTTAACAATTATTGAAAGTGCACATTTGACTCGTCAGAGATAGAGTTGAAGCAGACAAAATGAACATTACATTTCAAAATCTGATCCTTTGACAGGTTAGAAGGTGCGCATGGAACATCATTTTGATTTCAGACCGGGTCAGTCACACGGTTTTATCGAGATTACAGTACTTGCATTGGAATCTTGTCGAAGGTTACAGCTTGTTACCGCTAGTAGCAGCAGCTATGTACTGTAAATAGGTCTGGTATCTCAGAACAAAGTAATAGAGGTAATATTAGGAGCATTTATGGTATTTGAACTAAGTGATTAAATAGTAATTCTATGAGTAAATTCTGGTAGGACTTTTAGATTAATTTAGAGTCATAGACAGTAACGTCACATTGCTTACTTCGCAAGAAATCGGTAGTTCTGACTCAAGCCATAGTAAATAGGCAATAGCCACATTTAGCTTTGTAAGTTACAATAGACTAAGTAGTAAAGAACTGGTTGTACAAAGTATTGTAGTAGTACCTTTCGAACCTTTCTGAACTCTAGTTGCAGGGCAGAACTGAACATCCACATATCGCCAACTGATCAGTGTGTTGTGTGTGTGCTTAATGCCTGGCGCCTGGCTTGAAGTTTCGATGGAGGTGTACGTATTATGCTGTTCTGTAAATGATTCCAGTTTTCGCAGTTTTTAGGAAAGTAGGAGTTTTGTATGGTCCGCTCTTCTAGTAGTATTGTTTGTGGTAGTGCTAGTAGTATTAGTATTATAATAGAAGTAGTTAGATAGTAGTGGTAAGTAGTAGTAATAATAGTGTAGTAGGAAGTAGTAGTTGTTGTAGTGGTAGTAGTAATAAAGTTACCTAAGTGTAGTAGGAGTAGTAGTTGTTGTTAGTGGTAGTTATAGTAATAGTAGTAGTATAGTAGTAGTAGTAGGTTCAGTAGTAGTAGTAGTAGTATAGTAGCTAATAGTAGTCAAGTAGTAAGCCATGTAGTAGTAGTAGTTAGAGTAGTAGTAAGTAGTAGTAGTATAGTAGTAGTAGTAGTAGTAGTAGTAGTATAGTAATAGTAAGTGGTAAGGTAAGTAGCAGCAGGTAAGTTACAGTATTTGCAAAGTGTGGTTTTCAAAGTAAAATATTCCTTGTGACCATTGTTTGGGTATCTTGTTTGTCTTTCTATGCAACACCAAAGGCCTTTACATTGCACCAACATTTTCACCTGAACATTTTTAAATTTTCAGCTTATATCCGTACATGTATCGTTGGCAGCACGGTGCAAACCCCACACTAATTTACATCAACTGTAATTCTTGAATGGACACAAGAAGGCAGTACACAATGTGGAACAATTCATCACCCTGGAGTTATGTGTATGTATAATTTCCAACTGAATAATTTGATCATCCGTTGGCATCAAATTTACAAAACAGCTTCCTTCCTAGACATGAGAATTATACCTTTGATGCTGCTAACAAGACTATATTTGTTGGTTGTTAGCAGAAGGGCCTAAACGACTTAGTTGTCCGTACTGAAAACCATTTAGAATAATATTTTCACTGATTCAAAGTAGTGTGATATTTAGTCTTTCTGTCATGTAGTGCAATTCAAATAAGGCACGTTTTGCTCAATACAAAACAATTTACTGTTATGTAGCCTCCTGCCGACCCAATCCGACGATATCAAATGACTGATTAAATTGTTTTCATTTTTATCTTTCGTCACCAGCCCACCTCCAATTGTTTGGGTTGTTGATGTCTTATTCTGCACAAAGAGTTGATTAGCAAAGATGCAAATTGTATGTTTAGTGAATATTGGTCATTTTACCTATGATACAACAATGCACTAATTAGATTTTCGAGTTTAAAACAAGGTCAAAGGGCAGAAAATTACACGAACATGTACATCCATGCCCTGATTTCGCTCTCATTACAACTTAACTCTTAACGTGCGGAAGTTGCAGATCTGCACCAAATAATACACATAAAAGTCATAGAGGCTTAATCCCCCGCCTGAGCCCATAAGAGTTGAAAGTCAAAAGGTTACAGAAACTTCAATATCTGTCTGATTTAGCTTGCTCTCGGAAACACTAATTATTAGAATTTAGTAACATGCATGTGCGAGGAAATTGCAAAGTCAAAAGTGTAAGAAACTTGCATATCTGGCTGATTTCAGCATTGCTACCGTGATAGATACTAATATAGAATTTAGTACATGGATGTTGCAAGGAATTGCAATTTTAAAAATTTACACTTGAAAATTTGCAACAGGAGTGTAGAGGCATACCATTGCCTCAGATGCAGTGAATTGATCTTTTTTTGGTAGTAAATTATTTTGCAATTTACTTGTACCTGAAAGTAAATCAAGGTCAATTTTGAAAACGCATGGCATGATCAGAAATAATCATACTGAAGATAACTCTGAGAGAGCCATAGTAAGTGTGTTCAGTTTTTCCGGCAGAAAGGCCTTAGCAGTGTTCCTGCAGAAGGGCGCTTAAACACTAAATTGTCTCTAACTTGAAAACCATTGGCTTCTTTTCACAATGAAATAAAAGTATGTGAATTTTTCAAGATCCTTCTTCTGAACGTGGCTAAATATCGAAATAAGGCATTGTTTCTCAAATTAGAGACAATTACATCCTTACATATACATGCTAGGGCCCTCTGCAAGGACAACCCACAAAAGTTATCATATCTTGACTTTTATTTCAACCACTTCAGGGATTTATGACATCAAGCAAGTTTGTCTATAAAAGTTTTCAAGCATAAGATACACATGATGTTAACAGTAATATTAGCATAGTGATGAGGAAGTTTTTACATTGAAATAAAAAACATCACAATCAATAAAAATAGTTCAACTTACAGGTAGTTTCTTATATTTGAGCTTCACTTCAGAAGAGAGGAGGATTAAGATTAAAAAATAATTCTAATACTTGTGTACCATTGAAGAACTATTATATGTAAGGATTATATACTAACTGGATTCATGACCTTTGAACGTCACTCTAGTAAGGGTTGATTTCAGACCAATCGGTTTTGTAACAGCGCTTGCAATCTGTGAAACCTCATGCCAGAACTAAGTGATGTTTCTTGTTTGTAGCTGAGAGCTGTAATCTACAGTGTATATTAGCAATGTGAGGTTGGAGGACACTTAGGGGCAGCAAACTCCCCCCCCCCCCGAATGCCTTTGTAGAGAGTATGTCTCACCTGTAGCCGAGTTCCATGTGCTTGTGAAATTCTAGTCACTATTTTGTTAATGCACAAATATTTTTATGTATGATATGTCCTCCCTCCCCCCTTCTCCACCCCCACCAAAGTCTGCCTTTGTGAATATCTCATCAAAAAGCTCTTTATCAAGATTATTAACAGTAGCTTACATCATCTAAGTTTTTCACAGACCACAGGTTCTGAGGAGCGCGAGAGGCCAGCCCAAAAACAGAACCCTTTCATAGGGTTTGTACCATTGACTGCGGACGGCGGACGAGACCAAGGCCACCAGAAATAATGGCCTCCGAGGCCAGCCCTCAATACAACATGCATTCTTTTTTATATATGTCACCCTATGGGCCAAATTTCTCCATCCCACCTCCCCCCCTGCCTCTTTGTTATCCTCCCAGAAAGCTTGTTATCAGAGAGTATTAACAGTAAGATTATTAACAGTTAGCTTACTATCGTCGAACCACAGTTCTAAATAAGCGACGCAGGGCCACCCGTAAACACCACCTTTCCACAGGTTTGTCACAGGTGATTCGCACCGAAGACCGAGACCGAGACACCAAAATTTGGCCTCAAGGCTGGCCTTGGCATTCAACGGCACTGCCATTCTTTCATTAACATACCACGCCTCCCCCCAATTTCTTTAAACCCTCCCCCCCCACCAACCAAAAGTCTGCCTCTGTGATATCTCATCAGAAAGCTCATATCAAGATTATTAACAGAAAGTTTAGTACTATCAATAGCTCTGTTTTTATTTGCGTCTGTCATTGCTTGATTGCAGGACTCAGCGATCCGTTCTGCAGTGCTGGGCAGTGTGGCGTGTGGAACGAGCCAGAAGTCGTTCGTCGAAAAAAGCAAAGAACTGCTCCCGAAGCTGAAACCCACGACTTCTAATGATGAAACCCACCATCTGAGCCAGGACTCTATCATGTTTACCAGGGGTGGAAGAAAAGACGCTCAACCCCAATGGTAATCAACAGTTCCGATTGTAAGTTGAATTGGACATTGGGTATAATTTCAAGCATTTCAATGTCGTTTTTCCCCTTTTGATGAATTTAACTTGATAACAGCATGCCTATGTATAACATTTAGTTAGCACAGGTTATTTAACCTGCGTGAGATGATTTGATTCACGATAACACGGCATTTTCCATACGACCCTAGCCGAGATATGTCATTCTTATCTCTGATGGCAACTGAATAGAGTCCATTTATTAGAAGTAGTGCGATGCGTTAAGAAAGGGGTATGTAGGGTGCATAAGTCTATAGTGTCATACAGTTGATTGAAATTTGATTAATAATACTCACTTATGTCTATTTGTGTCTCTTTGCCGCGTAATGTGGTGTGTCAGTAAGAACAACTGCAACTGGAAGTTGTGGTAAGTTTGTTTAAATTTTCATTTCTTTTTCCAATTTAGTTAAGTTATCAGCATAAATAATACAAAATTTCACTGAGAAATCAAGATGGTTATACAGAGCAACCACTGCATGCATATAAAGGCATCTCATCAATATTTTCAGTTTGAAAAAAATAAATGGACATACATAATGAGTTAATGACATTAAGGTCTTCTCAGAACATCTTAGATAAAGCTTAGAAAGAAATTGTACTTCAAAAATGGTTTTAATACTGCGATCTCTGAGAACATCTGAAAATGAGCCTTGGAAAAAGTTTACACTGCAAAACATCGTTTTAGTGCTTAAAAAAAAGTGAAAATATGCAAATAATTGGTTTGACATAACCCATCATTTCCCCCAAGAGTGTTTTTAATAACACAGAGCTTTAACACTTTGGTGCTGGCTAAAAATCCAGGTGTGTTAACCAGGACTGCGATTGGTTTCGGACTAATGTGTATAACCTTTCAAATTGTACGATTTCTGTAAAATCGCAAATGGCGTATCAAGACAATACATTTACTCATTCAATTTGGTTCACTGTGTATCATTTTACGATAAAATGTCATTGGTAGGAACTTCCAGTGAGACATTTGTCATTTGAAATTAAAAGATATGGATCCGAATTGTCTTCTCGGCGAAAGGTTCGCCGAATAGCACTCAAGTGTTTAAAGATGCTTGATTCAATGTGTAATATTTATCGCATACACGTTTGGAGTTTAATAGTGCAACATAAGTTTCCAAAGGTTTTGTTTATTCAAGAGTGTTATAAAAAATTGCGTAGTTACTTTCAGGACCCTTAAAAGTGCCAAAATTGGCATGATGTTCACATATTCTGATTATATGAAATTGCTGTACATTTACAACTTGCAGATGTGAAGCCAGTATCATTCATGGAACATTAATGCCGATGTACATAATTTTATGCATAGATTCTCGATGCAAAAATAATTATGTCATTAAGAACAGTGCATGAAATACTACTACTAACTGAACTCGTTAGTTGAACGAGCTTCACACTGAGAATTTTGTGCATAAGTCTCATGCAGACTACTACATGTTATTCCAGAGACCACATAAGTGAATAGCGGAAGTAATTCTACTGAAGCTGACTCAGTTCAGTGAGGTTCACGCTGCGAATGAACTGACACTTACTGTTTGTTAGTGGCATTTTTTTAAATTGTAGGTAGTAACGTGATCATCAGATTTCAGCACACTTCCTTATAAAGAGAACAATTAGTCAGTAGTGATGTTTGTGTGCTGCTGGATGGTGTAAACTAGATCCCAGCCTTTAATGTCTTTATAATTCTTCTCCAGGGACCATGATGAAGATGCATCAGTTTCTCGATGACAATGAAGAACATGGCTGATGTAGCCCGAATCCTAAAATGGAATGGGCAAGGTAAGAGAAAACCCAGCCGCCTATAAGCGGCGCAGGGGGAGGGGGGTGGGGGGAGGGCGAGTAGCGAGAATGTCAGCCACTTTCCATGAAACTGTTTCATAATTACCTTAAAGGGAGAAGGAGCCACAAATAAACGGCATAAGTTAAGAAAAATAATCGACATTGTGTAAATTATGGTCATGGTTGAATAGCAAGCCGTCAATAATGGGTGACTGTTGATACTGCACGCCTCAGCAAGGCCCTATAAATTATTTGATTTGTGTTATGTTTACGTCCTGCAAGTTTTTTCCCGGATAATAAACTTGGCAGGAAACAGCTATAGGAGGAGAGCTTATCGATTCAAACAGTGCATACATTACGCATGGGTGGCGCTTAACACACGTGTGGGGTGGCATTGCATCGTCAACCATGGTCAGGTCCAGACCAGTGGCACCTGGCGATCTGATTGTTGTTAAATCTCAATATTTGTTCGCTTAACTATGCCTGTTAGTTGCTGGCTCCATTCTCCCGCTTTAACAATGAGGAATTTTATGGCAGAGATGTTATCACTTTTGATCTAAAGGTCATTGGCTTATCTTGTTGAACAGCCCTAATTTTTGAACCCCACATGTTCTTACAAAGTTTGTAATGAAAATGGTCAGACACATGACACTAAAAATCATCCCTTCCCATTTCATTTTTTATACAAATCAATATAAATGTATGAGGTGCAAGGTGTTCCTTGATTTGTAATCAAAAGTATGTCAGTAAGGTTATTGCTAAGCAAATATATAGATTGATACAGTTGTATGAATATCAACAAAAAACAATAAAGATATGTAAAAAAATAACAAAATAAAGGAATATATCAGAAAT
>JZLH01S0608529.1:0-18433 GCA_001188425.1 Eucidaris tribuloides | reverse complement strand
TAGAGACAGTAGTAGAGTGTCTGCACATGCACACACTGATGATAGTGCCCTCTATTGCCGAACTCCAATTTGTAATTTGTGCTGCCACTGAGAACATCCCCAGTTTGAGCCCCTTGCAAAATCTTGGACAAACTTGATTGCTAGAGTGCAAGCAATTGTGCAAGTGTGTGCTACTTCTGCTTCTAGCATTGATGAAAATAAGGTGTGGTTTTGTGTGTAATTTTTTTCTTCACATTTCTACTGACATTTTACATTTAAGCATAAGTTTTCTCTCATTATAACTTGTTGGAAAATTTCCAATGTAATCATACTTAAATGAATGAAAGGGATTATTCAGAGAGGTGAAAATATGATGTAATGGATTTGTCATTTGTCTCTTTCTGTATTTTAAGATTGCTAATGATGATCTATGATTTTAACAAACATGTCAGAAAAAAAGCATATCAGAAAAAATAATAATGAATAATCCCTTTCATCCGTTTAATAATAATAAACTTGTCCGCGTTGGATTATTTATGTCATAATTGTGATCCTTGTTATTTGTTCCTGTGTTCATCATGTCAATGCCGGTAACCAGTGATAGTCTGGTGCTATTATTGCAGCCTGGAAAGTTATAGGTGACGGAATCAGGGTTGGCTGGAGTGGGAAATACTAGTAATAAATACTGGTAAATACCGCCTCAATAATTTTTTATGAAAATGGGATTTAGCTGGAAATACAGGAACTATGAAATGCATCTCATGAATATTTTCAGGTATTTCCCAAGTATTTTCTAGAATTTCCCTGTACCTCTGTATATGTCCGGAGTGGTTCCATGACATTTGCTCCGGCGACAATTGCTCCGACGATTATTTCATGCACTAACCCTGACCTAAACCCTAACCCTGACCCTAACCCTAACCCTAACCTTAACCCTTACCCTATTCTGAACTATAAACCCAATAGCAACCTTAACCCTAACTCTTTGTCTTCTGAGATGTTGCCACCGGAGCAATTGTCGCCGGAGCAAATGTCGGGTCACCGTCCGGAGTACTTCCCAGCATTTTCCGGTATTTCCCAGTATTTCCCGCCTGGGTGGGAAATACTCGAATTTCCTGGGAAATAGCCAACCCTGGTTGGAATCCTGGTTCATTTTTCTGACATGTTTGTTAAAATTATAGATCAGTAGTTGCGATCTTAAAATACAAAGAGAGACAAATGAAAAATCTATTGCATCGCATTTTCACCTCTCGGAATAATCCCTTTCATTCATTTAACAATATACTTGTCCACCTTGGACTATTTAACATAACAATGTCAGAATTGTGAGCCTTGGTATTTGTTTCTGTGTTCATCATGTCAATGCTGGTAACCAGTGATAGCCTGGTGGTATTGTCGCAGCCGGAAAGCTATTGCTCTACTGTACAAAAGTGTAATGACAAATTACTTTTTTAACAATTATTGAAAGGGTGCCATTTGACTCGTTCAGAGATAGAGTTGACAGACAAAATGACATTACATTTCAAAATTCTGATCTTTGACAGGTTTTGAAGGTGAAAGCTGAGGAGCATTCATCTTTGTTAGACCGGGTCAGTCAACACACGGTAAGTTTTAACTGAAGTTTACAGTACTTTGCAATTTGAATCTTGTCGAAGGTTACAGCTGTGTTACCAGCTAGTAGCAGCAGCTACTGTACTGTAAATAGGTCTGGTACTCAGAACAAAGTAATAGAGGTAAGTATTAGGAGCATTTATGGTATTTGAACTAGTGATTAAATAGTAATTCTATGAGTAATTCTGGTAGGACTTTTAGATTAATTTAGAGTAATAGCAGTAGTATTTGTTACTTTTGAAGAAATGGTAGTTAGTGAATAAGCAGTAGTAAAAATAGCAATAGCACCATCATTGCTTTGTAAGTTACAAAGATAAGTAGTAAAGAACTGGTTGTCAAAGTATTGTAGTAGTACCTTTCTGAACCTTTCTGAACTTCTAGTTGGCAGGGCAGAACTGAATCCACATATCGCCAACTGACAGTGTGTTGTGTGTGTGCTTAATGCCTGGCGCCTGGCTTTGAAGGTTTCGATGGAGGGTGTACGTATTATGCTGTTCTGTAAATGATTCCAGTTTCGTATTGTTTTAGGAAAGTAGGAGTTTTTGTATGTGTCCGGCTCTTCTAGTAGTAGTGGTAGTGTAGTAGTATTAGTATTAGTAATAGAAGTAGTTATGATAGTAGTGGTAGTAGTAGTAATAATAGTGTAGTAGGAGTAGTAGTTGTTGTAGTGGTAGTAGTAATAATAGTTACCAGTGTAGTAGGAGTAGTAGTTGTTGTAGTGGTAGTAGTAGTAATAGTAGTAGTAGTAGTAGTAGTAGTAGTAGTAGTAGTAGTAGTAGTAGTAGTAGTAGTAGTAGTAGTAGTAACAGTAGTAGTAGTAGTAGTAGTAGTAGTAGTAGTAGTAGTAGTAGTAGTAGTAGTAGTAGTAGTAGTAGTAGTAGTAGTAATAGTAGTGGTAATGGTAGTAGCAGCAGTAGTTACAGTATTTTGCAGTGTGGTTTTCAAAGTAAAATATCCTTATGTGCCATTGTTTGGTTTGTTTGTCTTACTCTTATGCAACACCAAAGGCCTTGTACAATTGCAACATCATTTTCACCTGACATTTTAAATTGTCAGCTTATATCCGTACATGTATGTTGAGCACCGGTGCAACACCCACACTATTTACTATACAACTGTAATTCTGATGGACACAAGAGGGCAGTACACAATGTGGAACAATTCATACCCTGGAGTTATGTGTTATGTATCAATTTCCAACTGGATATTTGATCATCGTTGGCACAAATTTACAAACAGCTTTCCTTCCTTAGACATGAGAATTATACCTTTGATCTGCTAACAAGACTATATATTGTTGGTTGTTCAGCAGAAGGGCCTTAACACTTAGTTGTCTCGTACCTGAAAACCATTTAGCTCTTTTCACATGATATCAAAGTAGTGTGATATTTTTAGATCTTTCTGTCAGTCTGTTAAGTGCAAAAATATCAAATAAGGCAAGTTTTGCTCAAATTACAAAACATTTACTGTTATGTACCTTCTGCCGGACAACCGACGATATCATATGACTGATTAAATTGTTTTCATTTTTATCTTTCTCACCAGCCACCTCCACTTGTTCTGGTTGTTGATGTCTTATCTGCAAAAGAGTTGATTAGCAAAGATGCAAATGGTATGTATTAGTGAATATTTGGTCAAGTTTTACTATGATACAACAATGCACTAATTAGATTTTCGGAGTTAACAGGTCAAAGGGCAAAAATTACACGACATTTTACATCCATGTCTGATTTCGCCTCATTACAACTTAACTCTTAACGTGCGGAAGTTGCAGATCTGCACCAAATAATACACATAAAGTCCATAGAGGCTTAAATCCTCTGGCATGATAGGAGTTGAAAGTCAAAGGTTACAGAAACTTGCATATCTGTCTGATTTCAGCTTGCTACCGTGATAATCACTAATATTAGAATTTAGTACATGCATGTGCGAGGAATTGCAAAGTCAAAGGTTACAGAAACTTGCATATCTGGCTGATTTCAGCTTGCTACCGTGATAATCACTAATATTAGAATTTAGTACATGCATGTGCAAGGAATTGCAATTTAAATTTACATCTTGAAATTTGCACAGGAGTGTAGAGGCATACCCATTGCCTCAGATGCAGTGGAATTGATCTTTTTTTGGTAGTAATTATTTTTGCATTTTACTTGTACCTGAAAGTAAATTCCAAGGTCAATTTGAAAACCGATGCATGAATCAGAAATAATCATGACTGACAGATAACTCTGAGAAGAGCCATAGTAAGTGTGTCAGTTTTCCGGCAGAAGGGCCTTAGCATGTGTTCCTGGCAGAAGGGCCTTAACACTAAATTGTCTCTAACTTGAAAACCATTGGCTCTTTTCACATGAAATAAAAGTAGTGTGATATTTTTAGATCCTTCTGTCTGAACGTGCAAATATCAAATAAGGCATTGTTTCTCAAATTAGAGACAATTACATCCTTACATATACATGCTAGGGCCTCTCTGCAAGACAACCCACAAGTTATCAATATCTTGACTTTTATTTCAAACCATCTTCAGGGATTTATGACATCAAGCAAGTTTGTCTATAAAAGTTTTCAAGCATAAGATTACACATGATGTTAACATAATTATTACATAGTGATGAGGAAGTTTTTACATTGAATAAAAAACAATCAACAATCAGATTAAAATAGTTCAACTTACAGGTAGTTCTTATATTTGAGCTTCACTTCAGAGAGAGGAGGATTAAGATTAAAAATAATTCTAATACTTGTTGTACCATTGAAGACTATTATATGTATATGGAATTATATACTACTGGATTCATGACCTTTGAACGTCAAACTCTAGTAAGGGTTGATTTCAGAAAAATCGGTTTTGTAACAGCGCTTGCAATCTGTGAAACCTCATGCAGAACTAAGTTGATGTTTCTTGTTTGTTATTGAGCTGTAATCTCACAGTGTATATTAGCAATGTGAGGTTGGAGGGACACTAGGGGCAGCATCCCCCCCCCCCAATGCCTTTGTAGAGAGTATGTCTCACCTGTAGCCGGAGTTCAGTGTGGCTTGTGAAATTTAGTCACTATTTTGTTAAATGCACAAATATTTTTATGTATGTATGTCTCCCTCCCCCCTTCTCCACCCCCACCAAAGTCTGCCTTTGTGATATCTCATCAAAAAGCTCTTTATCAGAGATTATTAACAGTAGCTTACAATCAATCTAAGTTTTTCACAGACCACAGGTTCTGAGACCGAGGCCGCCCCAAAACAGAACCTTTCCATAGGGTTTGTACATGTGACTCGGACCGGGACCGAGACCAAGGCCACCAGAAATTGGCCTCGAGGCCAGCCTCAGATACAACATTGCCATTCTTTTTTATATATGTCACCCTATGCCAAATTTTCTCCACCCCCTCCCCCCCTGCCTCTTTGTTATCTCACCAGAAAGCTTGTTATCAGAGATTATTAACAGTAGCTTATTAACAGTTAGCTTACTATCTCAGAACCACAGGTTCTAAGACCAGGGCCACCCGTAAACACAACCTTTCCACAGGGTTTGTACAGGTGATTCGCACCGAGACCGAGACCGAGACCACCAGAAATTGGCCTCAAGGCTGGCCTTGGATTCAACACTGCCATTCTTTTCAAACATATCACCCTCCCCCAATTTTCTTTAAAAACCCTCCCCCCCCCAACCAAAGTCTGCCTCTGTGATATCTCATCAGAAAGCTCATTATCAGAGATTATTAACAGAAGTTTAGTACTATCAATAGCTTCTGTTTTTATTTGCGTCTTCATGCTTGATCTGCAGGACTCAGCGATCCGTTCTGCATGCTGGGCATTGTGGCCGTGTGGAACGAGCCAGAGTCGTCGTCGAAAAAAGCAAAGAACTGCTCCCCGAAGCTGAAACGCCACGACCTTCTAATGGATCATCTGAGCCAGGACTCTATCATGTTTACCAGGGTGGAAGAAAAGACGCTCAACCCCAAATGGAATCAACAGTTCCGATTGTAAGTTGAATTGGACATTGGTATAATTTCAACATTTTCAATGTCGTTTTCTCTTTTGATGAATTTAACTTGATAACAGCATGCCTATGATAACATTTATGTTAGCACAGGTTATTTAACCTGTTGGAGATGATTTGATTTCACGATAACACGCATTTTCCATAGACCCTAGCCCGAGATATTTCATTCTTAGTCTCTGATGGGTCAAACTGAATAGAGTCATTTATGTAGAAGCTAGTGCGATGCGTTAAGAAGGGATGTAGGGTGCATAAAGTCTAGCTGTCAATACATTGATTGAAATTTGATTAATAATACTTATTCTATTTGTGTCTTCTTTGCAGCGATGTTGGTGATGTCAGTAATGAACAACTGCAACTGGAAGTTTGGTAAGTTTGTTTAAATTTTCATTTCTTTTTCAATTTAGTTAGTTATTCAGCACTAAATAATACAAAATTTCACTGAGAGAATCAAGATGTTGTATACAGAGCAACCACTGCTATGCATATTAAAGGCATATCATCAATATTTTCAGTTTTGAAAAAAATAAATGGACTACATAATGAGTTATGACATTAAGGTCTCTCAGAACATCTTAGAATAAAGCTTCAGAAGAAATTGTACTTCAAAATGATGTTTTAATACTGATCTCTGAGAACATCTGAAAATGAAGCCTTGGAAAAAGTTACACTGCAAAACCATCGTTTAGTGCTTAAAAAAAGTGAAAATATGCAAATGATTGGTTTTGACATACCCATTTTCCCCAAGAGTGTTGTTTTATAACACAGAGTCTTTAACACTTTGGGTGCTGGGCTAAAAATCCAGGTGTGTTAACCAGGGACTGGATTGTTTCGGACTAATGTGTATAACCTTTCCAAATTGTACGATTTTCTGTAAAATCGCAAATGCTATCAAGACAATACATTTTAACTCATTAATTTGGTTCACTGTGTATTCATTTTACGATAAATGTCATTGGTAGGAACTTCAGTGACATTTGTCATTTGAATTAAAAGATATGGATCCGATTGTCTTCTCGGCGAACAGGTTCGCCGATAGCACTCAAAGTGTTAAGATGCTTGATTCATGTGTAATATTTATCCATACACGTTGCTGTTTAATAGCAACATAAGTTTCCAAAGGTTTTGTTTATTCCAGAGTGTTATAAAAAATTCCTAGTCTACTTTCAGACCCTTACAGTGCAATGAGTGCATGGATGTTCATCATATCTGATATATGAAATTGCTTAACATTTTACAACTTGCAGATGTGTACCATATGCATTCATGAACATTATGCATGTACATAATTTTATGCATAGGTCTCATGCAAAATATTATTCATAGAACAGTGCATGAAATACTACTACTGAACTGACTCGGTTAGTGACGAGCTTCACACTGAGAATTTTTGTGCATAAGTCTCATGCAGACTACTACATGTATTCATAGACCAATACATGAATACTGAAGTAATTCTACTGAACTGACTCAGTTCAGTGAGTTTCACGCTGAGAATAACTGACACTTACTGTTTTGTGCATTTTTTTAAATTGTAGGTAGTAACTGATCATCAGATTTCACACACTTCCTTCATAAATAGACAATTAGTACATAGTGATGTTTTGTTGTGCTGCTGGATGGGTGTAAACTAGATTCCCAGCCTTTAATGTCTTTAATACATTCTTCTCCTAGGGACCATGATGAAGATGCATCAGTTCTCGATACAATGAAGAACATCGGTGATGTAGCCAACCTAAAGGGAATGGGCAGGTAAGAGAAAACCCCACCTCTATAAAGCGGGCAGGGGGGGGGGTGGGGAGGGGGGAGTAGCAGATTCAGCCACTTTCAAAACTTTCATAATTACTTAAAGGGAGAAGGAGCCAGCAAATAACGGCATAAGTTAAGAAAAAATAATGACATTGTGAGAATTATGGTACATGGTGATAAAGACAGCCTCGAATAAGGGGTACTGTGTGATACTCACCCTCAGCAAGGCCCTATAAATTAGTTGATTTGTGTTTATTTTACGTCCCTGCAAGTTTTTTCCCGGGATAAAACTTGCAGAAACAGCTATAGGAGGAGGAGCTTATCGATTCAAACAGTGCATACATTACCATGGTGCGACTAACACACGTTGGGTGGCATGCATCGGTCACGCATGGTCAGGTCCAGACCAGTGCACATGCGATCTGATTGGTTGTTAAGATCTCAAATTTGTTCCTAACTTATGCCTGTTAGTTGCTGGCTCCTTCTCCCTTTAACACATGAGGATTTTATGCAGAGATGTTATCACTTTTATTCTAAGTCTTGCTTATCTGTTGACACCTAATTTTTGAACCCCACATGTTCCCTTACAAAGTTATGTATGAAATATGGTCACATCACATGACACTAAAAATCATCCCTTTCCCATTCATTTTTATACAAATCATATAAATGTTGATAGGGCAAGGTGTTCCTTGATTTGTAATCAAAGTATGTCAAGTAAGGTTATTCTAGCAAATATATAGATTGATACAGTTGTTATGAATATCAACATAAAAACAATAAAATATGTAAAAAAATAAGAAATAAAGGAATATATCAGAAATGAGAAAAACAAATATTATATTTTATGATGGTAATTAACACAATCTTATTTTGTTTATTTGGAAAACCTGAAAGAATTTTGATATTTGCATAATTAATGAGCAGTAATTACTTATTCATAATTATTACTCAAAATTTAAGGATATATTCTTTTAGAGTGTATGAAGAAGAACATTGCGTGCAGAATTTAATGTCAGTCAGAGATCTTAGGGGGTGAGGGAACCTGCCCCACACTCCTCAGATACAGCAGGAGAACTCTCCATTGACTGTGAACATGAATTTTAAAACTTTTCATATTTCATCAGAGAATTCCCACTTGTTTCTCAGCAATGTAAGGATAAAATGAATCTGCATATCTTTTATGTGATACTGGGTCAATTGCGTCATTGATAGCCTTGCTGATAACAGGATAACCCCTTTAATATCCTAACAGTTAGTCAGTGACAATGTTGATATGGTTGTTGACATTTGTAGGCTTGTGATGTAATTATGCAAATAAAGCTCCGCTCTCGGTGCATGAGAGGTATGTGACTCATACAGAGTGATATTTTGATTCTTGTAACCTTTTAGGTAAAGCACTGCGATATGGAACAGTACGCAATCATTTTCTTTATAAGAAGCTAGGGTATTTAAGCTTCTTTTGTATCTCTACTTCTGAAAGTGGCAAAGAGGCATATTCTTTTCAGAATGTAGTCTGTCGTATCTACCACACCTTTACCTTGTTATGGTGTTATCTGGAGAATGAATTCCTTAGGTGCATATTGATGAAACTGGGCCTTACACCATGTTGATAGAACTTAATTAATTGGCCTTTGATCTGCCAAGCGGCTTTTTCTTTTTTTTTTTTTTTTGGGGGGGGGGGGTGGGTCAAAGGTAAAGTTTCAAATTGCATATTCTTGGATAACCACATCAAGGGTATCTTGTGTTTATTAGCGTAAGGATTGGAAATCCTTTAGGACCGAACAATGGAAGGTATCATATGCGTTACGCGGGGGGAGGGGGGTGGCTTTGGGGTGATTCAAACCCCCCCCCCCAACCACCCCCCTTTTTTCAACAAAAGGGGCGTCAGCACAGGTGGTTTGAAAATGTGAAATAATTGATTTTTCTTTGGTATGGCCCAAAAATTTTCGTAACACCTTGGATTTTGGAAAAAAATAAATTTTCGTCACCCCCCCCCCCCCCCCCCCCCCCCCCCCCCCCCCCCCCCCCCCCCTCCCCCCCCCCCCCCCGCCCCCCCCGCCCCCCCCACCCCCCCCCCCCCCCCCGCTGAACGACGTTTTCGGAGGTCGGCGTGACCAGGAAAAATTTAGAACCTTGGGTTTGGAAAAACAAATTTTGCGTCACTGAAAGATTTAGTATGTAGCCTCAGATTTTTATTCATTTTATTTTTTTTTCAAATTGTAACAATGTAAAATTACAGCTTTTTTGACTTTTTACATGTACCTGTCCTTTCAGATTTTCAAAAGACGCTAGCCACAGTTCAGCTAAGAGCCAGCTGGAAAGAATTTGGGATGACTTCCTAGGGTGGATATCTCGTACCTCTTAATGTGAGCTTTTCTCCTTTTGTGAACATTCCTATCATCTTAGCAATGCCTTAATCATGCCTTTGTTTATTTCTTAGTTCATTATGTGTGTGCTCCATCCAGCTAATGGAGTACAAAGAGATATGAGAGCATTTGATGCTGACACTAATATAGGCACGGTGCACTAACATGGAATAAATATTCAAACGTGCCTAGGTCACATTTGGCCTACGATAATCTTACAGAGCCCGTAAACTCATCGTATCTTCCATATCGTACAATCTCCCTAGAGTAACAAGCTTTGACTGTATGAATTCCATGATTTCACAGGCTCCCCATGGGAATCGTAGCCTCTATGATTTTGTTTAGTGTAAAGTTGGACAAATTTTTAAAAATCGTAAGCCCGTAGACTTATTGTACAATCTGTGTACGATTTCGCACAATCTGTGTATGATATATGATATCTGTGAAGAGGCTAAGGAAACTTGTAGCATCTGATATAATTTTGCACAATATCTGTTCGATAGCTGTACGATTTCTGTACAGCTTCTGTACCTGCCCGAACTCAAGGGCCCATACAAGAAATAGCATGATGCCCATTAGTGTTGCACGACTTCAGCATTTTAGAGAGTCGACTAGTCGCCCACCAACAGTCGCGACTCCGACTATTAGTCGACTATCGGTGTTCAACGTCTTAGTGTGTTCAAGATTGGTGGTGTGGGGTGCATGAGTGTCGCAGTCGGAGTCGCACGTATACGGCAACACATGTATGATAGCATTGCACGATTATTGGCTGATCCAAGTACATTTTGGCAGTTCTGTTTGATTTGCGATCAAAGAGAGATAGGGGATTCATTTCTGCCACAAAATGGTAGATAAATGATCGGTAGTTCTGTTCAATTTTTACGTCTTTTGACTCAGTTTTTAATACAAATTAACATGTGATAAAAAGTCGACTATTGCGTTCCGATAGTCGGAGTCGCGACTCCGTGTAGGCAGTCGCGACTACGACTTTTCGCGACTTAGTCGTGCAACACTAATGCCCATAGATAATATGAACACATACGTTGTAGCCCATAGCCTTCTGTGATGCCCCAAAATTGTATGATAAATCGTAGATAAAGTTATTGTACGGCATCCACAGTCAAATGTGACCTAAGCCAGGGATGGGCAATTACATTCCTAATTACATTCCTAATTACATTCTTGGCCAGGTGGAAATCACAATGACAAAAGCCTGCTTGGCCTAGCCAGAAGAGGTTATTATTACGTTAATGAACACCTGATTGTTGTCCTTGGCAACACTAAAAAATGTAATTAGGAATGTAATTAGGAATGTAATTGGCCCAACCCTGAGTCCTAAGCCAAACAGTTATTGCATTGCATGTTTGGGATGCTGAATCTCAACACAGAGGTAAATGTGTATCTTGCAAAATTTTCTTTGTCTGATTCGTTCTGTGATGATCGGTGTTACTTTAAAGGTCAGTGACATGATTGGGAGATATAAAAAATGTCTCTTGAGCCAAACTGATTGAAAGATATTCCAAAGATCCACCAGGTGAAGTGTATGTCCTGGCTGGAAGGATTCATCTTGAATTTGTTTACTAAAGCCGAATCAAGCATGAACATACTAGCACTTTATTTTTCTCGAGCCCCGAGAGAAATTAATCCCATAGAAATGCACACAATGAATTTGTCTGTCACAAGGCAAACTGATGGAAGTTATTTTAAAATGAGTCAACTTTTGACTACAAAATTTTCTCAGTAAAATCCTTGCATAGTTTACTTGATTCTAGAATAGTTTTTACCCCAAGTTAAGGACTACTCCCAATCATGTCATTAACTTTAAGTTCTCTCACGTTGGCTGTCTTCTTGTCTGTTCTTTGTTGTAGACCATATCAAGTCAGGGTATGGAGTGCTACTTTCCTCTCCAAGCCCGCTCGGCCAAGTCCAAAGTGGAGGGAGAAATCAGACTGAAATTACAACTTGCTCTGAAGGTGAGTGAAGTCATGTTTTATAACAAATTGGAAGTTGCCGTAGTGACCATGTGCATGCATGTTTGGCTATACATGTCGGGGGGGGGGGGGAGGGGAATTTCAGTGGGAATTCATGGGGTGTATGATGATCCAGATGGGTCAAGGGCTCACTTCCGGTGAGATGTGTATTGTGGTAGTTGTTAAGCCACAGCCCCAGGGGCTGTTGGGGGGGGGGGGGTACTTCCATGGAGTATTTGCTGCCTAAATGGGTCACTTTCTTCTAAGAAATCCCTAAAAATGGGTCCAGTTTTATGACAAATCCCTAAACGTTGGGTCTATGTTTTGCGAGAAATCTATTAGATGGGTACTGAAAAAATTTTGTAATTTGCTCCTATACGTGGGTTACTCACCTTTGATACAACCATGAACAGTTAAATTTCAGGGTTATGTGATAAATGATCAAATGTCATGGAACCATAGAGATATCTGATTTCAGGTTTTTGACACAATAGCTGAAGATCTACTGATGGAATTTCAATTCAACTTGAATAGCATGAGGTTAGAGATATATTTTCAACCCAAAGTTGCGTATAAGTACCATCAATTCAAGCTTCCAGTTTCTTTGTGACTGTCCATCTATCTTAATTGCATACTTGCATCAAGCATTCTTTGAAAAAAAAAACACACACAAAAAGAACTATTCATATAATTATCCTCATTTCTGCAGAAAGAGGATCCCAGAGCCACGCGGCAGGCCATGGCTGCAGTTCACCAGTACCTATGGTACAACTTTGTACATCACGAGGTCTGTGACAAGAGCATGACGGCTTATCGGTGGAATGGTCAGCTAGAACCTGTTCCCAATGCCATCGTGCATCAGCTGGCCCAACAGCATGAATTGCCTGAGCTCTACCAGCTGTCTAGGTAAGTGTCTGCCCGTCTTAACCCCATCAGGACCAATAGTGAGTCCAATCAAAGGGCTTCCGGCATGTTCTGACCCTATGGCAAGGTTATTTGCTATACTGAATTTTCACTAATATGACAAAATTGTAGTAAATGAAATAATATGTGACCCGTCACGCCAAAAGGAGCCACAAGTCGATTTTAGGGTCATCTTGTATTTTGCTATATTCACTTTTATGGTATTCCAAGCTTTATTTTGGTATATTGCAATCAGAAACTGCAAACAAATCAAGAACATTATAACAAATAAATCGAGTTCTAAGGATAGTTTGTCTGCTTGCGCGTTCCGGAAAAACATGGAATCGCGTCAATCACGATAAGTCATGTGACACAGTTCAGCCAATGAGCAGCCTTCTCGCATTGCTAGGGGCGTGGTCTAACTGGCTCAATTTTCTGCTTTTTTTTTTGGCAAGGTCTAATGGAAGGCTTTCAGAAAAACGTAAATATTATCCATTTCCCGTGAATATTTCAATCTGAAACTTCCACAGGACATTGAAGACACTTGAGATTTGATTTCAGTAAGAAAGTTGTTTTTGACAAATTTGACCTGTTAGAAACATTTATTTGTCTCCGTTTCTGGTCATTTTTTGTGTACACGATATCTTACGAAAGACATCGTTAATAAGGCTGTAACTTGGTACAGGCATGTCACGTGTCAAGACCTTGCCAAAACATTTTTGTGAATGTGGTCACTTGTTCATGATGTCATTTATGACGTCAAAAGCCAAAAGTTAGACTTAACCTACATTTGCGATATCTCGAGCCGGCGGTTGACTAAAACAACCAAATTTGGCAAAGGTCAAGTTGAGGTCAAGGGTCAACTTTTGGACCATACCATACGGGCGCATAAAATGCAAAAATGCTCCAAATCACTTCTTATTGACAGATCTATACGTTTCAGGTTATTTGGAGCATTTTGGTGCGCACGCGTATGCGCGTGTTTTTTCGCGCGCACCCCTTTCCCGACCGAAATCCGTTGCTTTTTTCGATGGTTTTTGATGTCTGACTGAATTCTCCATCAATTAGAACCCTTTCTCGACCACCGGAACTCAAAATATTGTTTACAACTCAAAAAAACTGAAATGCGCGCGCATGCGCGCATAGTGAATGGCGGTATTTTTAAATCACTCATAACACTCTGAAATTAACGGTGACCCCTACTTTTTATTGCTTATTCTTATAGACTATGATGAGTAGATAACATTTCAGGCATCGTTTTCTATGCCAAAGTGTTGTGTCGTCATCTATGATGTCAGAAAGAAAAATCATATTTCGGGCATATCTCATGACTGGGGTCGAGTTATATAACCAAACTTGGTACACAGTAACTTCAGGTCAAAGGTCATCTTATCATATGCGAGCGGGCGTCCCGACGAACGCGTACGTGCACGTTTAGTATTTAGTCTTAAATCAGTCATTGTTCTCTGGAATTAACGATGACCCCTACCTTTTATTGCTCATTCTCATAGCCTATTATTGGTAGATGACAGTTCAGGCATCACTTTGCATGCAGAATATTATGACGTCACTAAAAAAAAATTGTATTTCACGCATATCTCATGACTTGGGTCGACTAAGATAACCAAACTTGGTACACAGTAACTTCAGGTCAAAGGTCATCACTGGTGCTAATCATAAGCATCCGCGCATCGCTGCGAACGCGTACGCGCATGTCAAATTTTCAATTAATGTTTGACAGAGAATTTAAGATGGTGAGAAACATATTTCATTATGCAGTAATAATTGATATGCATTGTTTGCCACATTTTCTTTAAATTTAATGATCGGTGTGGTTACGCGGATCACCAATTCGTCTTAGTGACGAATTAAAATTTAGTGAAACTTGTATTCATTTTCTAGAAAGAATAAATTTTTATTTACAACTTTTCTACACACTTTTCTCCACCATGCACATGTAAACAATTATAGCCATTTGAGGTTAAAAAATTTGTTGCACTGTTTAAACATGTTTGACAGGTATTAAAGGTAAATGATATGATTGAGGGTAGTCCTCAACTTGGGATAAAAACAATTCTAGAATCAAGTAAAATTTGTAAGGGTTCTACTGTGAAAATTTTAGAGTAAAAAGTTGACTCATTTTTAAATAACTTCCATCAGTATGCCTTGAGATGGACAAATATGTTGTGTAGCGTTCTATGGGATTAATTTCTCTCAGGGCACGAGAGAAATAAAGTGTTGGTATGTTCATGCTTGATTTTCCTTCATTAAGCAAATTCAAGACAAATCTTTCTAGCCAGGAGATGCACTTCAGCTAGAGTATAGACTGGTATATCTTTCAAACAGTTAGCTTCGAGAGGCATTTCTTATATCTCCCAATCATGTCACTGCCCTTTAAGAGTTATCTGTTAAACAGAAGTTAACATTCGGACATTTTCCCTTCACCCCCATGTGCAGTCAGTGGATAGCATACAGTCAGCCGTGTGTTTTACCTCACATGGATGTCAACGTCATGCTGTCAATCATCAAAAGCATCGCCCATCTGTGGGAACAGAAAGCCCCCGATTCACAAATGGTGAGTGAGGCTGAACACGAGACTAGTCGGGATATTCCACAGTTCAGTTCGGTTTAATTTTGTCTCTACATGTTTCAGTAGTGCAATAATCAGAAACAAATGTCATTTTTAATCGTTTAAACGAACCCACAAAATAATTTACAATTATTAACCTAATCCCATTGGGTTATTTTAGGGACTTGAGTTGGGGGGGGGGGGTCGATTTTGGCCCCCTTTTTTTGAAGAATTTATCCCTAAAGTTTATGATTTAAAGATTGTGTCATTGATTTGCACGTCAAAAAACATCTAAATGAAGGAAATCAGCTGAAATCATATCCAATGTGAAGAATGATATAAATAAACACCTCTCATAGAGACTTGGGGTAAAATATTGAGTTTTGGTGAAAATCTGGATGGTTAAACTTCATACTTTTTCAAATTACTGGGAAGCATTTCAAAAAATCCATGACGTCAAACGTGCACGTGCCGTTCCAAAATTGTCCGATCAGCCGTTAGCTAAATGTCGTGTGGAGGTAAGCTGTTTGACCAATCAGTGCGCTGCGCTGGTCTTCAGACGTTACACAATAACCGCGATTTGCAGTTTGAGCAAAATTGAAACTCACGGAAAGAACAACATTCTGGTAACATGTCGTTATTAGTTTTTCTCATAAAACAACAAATTCATGACGTATGGATCTTAAACTTTCAGCACACCATTTGTAAGTACTAAACTACCGTTTGGTATTGATAATGAAGGGAAGTAATGGACTTGCACATCCCTGACACAATCTTTAAACTAATAACAAAGAAATTATCCAAATTATTATTCAGTGTTACAATTATAACAGATTTTGATTTTACATGGCATCGGATATATTAATTACGTTGAAACCTGTACAAAAATTGCATTTTATTGTGATGGTTGAGCAATTATCAACCACTAGAATCAGCTCTACATGTCCAACTGGGGTGAATTACAAGTCATGTATATATCAAATCATGCAGGAGACTTGAGAAAAAAATTTATGAAGTTTGAACTTGAAATTTTATCAGTCTAGATGCACGTCAAAAAAAAACCGGAAACGGGGGGGGGGGGGGGGGGGTTTAGGGAGGGGCACTCTGGCTGATGGTCATTGAAAGTCACATTAAACACTGTGTCAATAACTGGTATTCTACAGTGTGTACTCTAAAAAAAGTAAACCCAATTTCAACGGCAAATTTTCAGAAAACTATAAAATATTTACACATTATTTTTTATGGTTAGATAGTCCAATAAGTCCTCTGTCCAATGATACCACGTAGGTTATGTAACTCTCATGCATGACTGAGCATGATTCAACTTAGTGAATGGGTGTGAAATCATCACTGTGGCAAGTTAGAATTGCACTTTGATTGGAAGTTCATCAATCAAATGACACAGGAAATGTCTGATTTCTTACGATTTCTTACCAGGAATACTCTCTGCTCAATTGTCAACTGTACCATGTTTGGAAAGCATGTGAAGTGTGCCTGTGTTAGGAACAACCTATGCTGAAGTTGTTATGTAATCATAGGCCTAACATGTGACAAAAATTTAACTTCAAATAGGCCCTAAATGCATGACAATAGCAAGAAATAACTTGCCACAGTGATGATTTGACACCAGTTCACTAAGTTGAATCATGCTCAGTCATGCATGAGAGTTAGATAACCTAAGTGATATAATTGGACAGAGGACTTATTGGACTATCTAACCATGAAAAAATAATGTGTAAATATTTTATAGTTTTCTGAAAATTTGCCGTTGAAGTTGGGTTTACTTTTTTTTAGAGACACCCTGTATAGTATTGTATTCATGGTACATGTGTAAACCCTCCACATTGAGACTATGATTGTCCATGTTTTCTGACTTTGTTACCAGGCTAGATACCTCCAGACATCTTGCCAGGAATTTGTGGAGCACTCGTTACAGTTACTGCAGAAACAGCACGAAGCATTCTCTTACAGAGACACAGAAGCTTTCTATCAACTCATCTACTTTTGAAGTAAGTCCAGATTTGTTTTTGTGAATTGGTACTATGCTATCATATTTGTTAATTTATCCATAGTGTTCTCAGATGTCTTGGGGTCATATCTTAGACTTTTTACTTGTATAGTCACAAACTTGTTTTGTTATGTAAACACATTATTGTTTGTGGAATGCATAATCTTTGAAATTCACATTCTTTTAAGGATTTAAGTATTGCATTTACATGTATCTCATTCCTTTCCAGTTAAGTCCAGAGATAATAATGAAGTAATGAGTCATTTTCCTGAAATGTAAAGTTTGGTTTAGATGATTTGTTCCATGCTGTTTGTAAGATTAATCAATATATCCTGTAAACTCTTTAATCAAGGTCACTGTTTAGGGTCATTTGAAGTTTAACTACTGTATTTATGACTATATTTCCAACCAGATATTTTCAGAGCTTAATACCAAACTGTCTTTCTTTCAGCTGGTATATTCAGGAGATGTTTGCAATCTTATGACAACAATAATAGCAGTGATATACATAATTATACATGTATGTTAATTTTTTATGGAACTGTCCATTAAACCTATACAATTTTCTCTGCATGTATAACATTTCCCAGAAGTAATCAATTTGTAAAAAAAAAATATTATCCCTAATTTGCATAATGGAGTATGTATGTTTGTGTGGCAATCTTACTGTCTTCTGTGTCTGTGCAACCATGATTGGTTTTCACTTCAAACTTGTCCAGTAATACTATCGGACCTCAGTTAACAGGCCATCAGTTTACCAGATCTCTCTATTATCTGGACAATGGACATACAAGTCACTGCCAGTAATTGATATACCCTTATCAGAAGTGTAGTGTATACAGACACCTGCTGGGTATTAGGGGAACAATAAATAAACTGTCACTTGTGTGTGGTCTGATGCAATTTATGCATGGTGTGTGGTTTGTAGTACTATAGCTGATGACATGTATTACCCCTCCCCCTTGTATTGCTACAAAATACTGTATTTGTACATTATCTCTCTTATCCGGCCATATCACTTATCCAGATGGCTGCTGGTGCCAACGTGGCTGGATAACTGTGGGCGGACTGTACTAGCACTAACACAGTAGTAGTTACGGTAGTGGTGATCATGTTTGACAGTCATGGATTTTTAATGTCGAGTTTGTGTATTCTAACCTCTGTCTTAAAGTGTGAACCGTCCCTTTATTGCATTAATGAATTAATCACTATTGCATTCTCCTGCATGCTACCATAGTGTTCCTCCATTTATCTTATTTGCATAGATGCCTTGTTGTGATC
>JZLH01S0608526.1:75815-96466 GCA_001188425.1 Eucidaris tribuloides | reverse complement strand
TTTACAACATTACTAGGGCCATTTTAATGGCTGGTAAATCTTTACAGATGTATATACAAATGTAAACACAAACAATACATTCGTCATTTTCACCAGTCATTCTCAAGCTTCAATATTTACAATATATTATAGCACTTGCGAAAAACATCTTTGACATATAAAGACACAGGGACTTTCTCTTACCAATACGTTTAACACTGACTGGAGGGAATGAAGAAAGAAAAGGCACTTTCCAAAATTGTCCACCTTACACTCCTAAATATTGGTCTATTTCTGTAGCAAATATAAACATGATGGCCCATATTTAATATAATTTAGAGGTTTAAGGACAGCAGTTTGCTCTGAAACAATTTTTTTTTTCCTGAAAATTTTAGAGCTTCAAATTTCTTTTATGTCACATGAAATTTTTGTGTTAGGACATAACCTAACTTTCATGCAATATGATCTACTTTCACTGATTAGAAATAGCATGGATTATTTCTTCAGCTTTGAGGCAGAGGGAGGGATAACAGCAAAAGATTTATCTGAAATAAATACTTGAAATGTGCACAGAAATACTGAAACTTAATTCAAACACTCAGTTTCCTGCATTTTAAAACAAAAGTATTTCTCTTGTTTATATTTATATACATATATATTTCATGTCCATTTACTACATAACCTCACAAACATGCAACAAATGGACAAACAAACAGTGTCGTATCCAAGGCCGGCCTCAAGACCCATTTCTGGTGGCCTCGGTCCAAGTCACCTGTACAAACTCTATAGAAACGTTATGTTTGGGGGCGGTCTCGGTGTCGGTCCGAGTCACGTGTATAAACCCTATGGAAAGGTTGTGTTTCGGGGTGGCCTCAGTCTCAGTCTCGATCCAAGGCACCTGTACAAACCCTAAAGACAGGTTATGTTTTGGGACGGTCTCAGTCTCAGTCCTAGTCACCTGTACAAACTTTATGGAAAGGTTGTGTTCGGGGCAGCCTTGGTCTCGGTCTCAGTCCAAGTCACCAGTACAAACCCTTTGAAAAGGTTATACTCTGGGATGGTCTCGGTCTCGGTCCAAGTCACCTGTACACACCCTATGAAAAGGTTTTAACTCTGAGGTGGTCTCGGTCTTGGTCCAAGTCACCAGTACAAACCCTATGAAAAGGTTATACTCTGGGATGGTCTCGGTCTCGGTCCATGTCACCTGTACATACCCCTATGAAAAGGTTTTAACTCTTAGGTGGTCTTCTGTCATCGGTCAAGTCACCTGTACAAACTTTATGGAAAGGTTGTGTTTGGGGCAGCCTTGGTCTTGGTCTCAGTCCAAGTCACCAGTACAAACCCTATGAAAAGGTTTTAACTCGGGGTGGTCTCAGTCTTGGTCCAAGTCACCTGTACAAACCCTATGAAAAGGTTTTAACTCTGAGGTGGTCTTGGTCTTGGTCAAAGTCACCTGTACAAACCCTATGAAAAAGTTTTCTTTTGGGGGAGGCCTCGGTCTTGGCACCTGTGGTCTCGCATACAACTGACTGCAAATGAGTTAACACGAGTCCATAAAAATGACAGACTTGTCAGAGTTTGTTGCTCTCCCCATTGACCACATGCCGCGGTGAGTTGTGGGCGGAGCTGGTCTGGACGTCGCCCTTGAGGTCGCCCTGGGTGTCGACCAGCCGAAAGGCCTCCAGGAACTCGTTGAAGTCGATGTTGCCGTCCTTGTTGATGTCGATACTCTGCGCCATGTCCTTGACGGTGTCGGGCGGGATGTTGGAGCCGATGTGGGAGCTGAGCAGCTGGCAGGCATCCTGGAACTCCTCCATGCTGATACAACCTGAAACAAAACAAACAAAACAAACTAGTAAACAAATAGGTAAACAAGCAATTGGCAGCCGTCTTGGAACTCCTCCATGCAGATACAACCTGAAACAACACAAACAAGTAAACAAGTAAGCAAACCAACACCTGGCAAGAGTCTTGGAACTCCTCCATGCTGATACAACCTGAAACAAATGAACAAACAAGTAAACAAACAATTGAACAAACAAACAAACGATTGGCAGGTGTCTTGGAACTCCTCCATGCTGATACATCCTGAAACAAAACAAACAAGTAAACAAATAAGTAAACAATTAGCAGGTGTCTTGGAACTCCTCCATGCTGATACAACCTGAAACACAAACAAGTAAATAAATAAGTACACAAACAATTAGTAGGCATCTTGGAACTCCTCCATGCTGATACAACCTGAAATAACACAAACAAACAAGTAAACAACTCCTCCATGCTGATACAACCTGAAACACAAACAAGTAAATAAATAAGTAAACAAACAATTAGTAGGCATCTTGGAACTCCTCCATGCTGATACAACCTGAAATAACACAAACAAACAAGTAAACAACTCCTCCATGCTGATACAACCTGAAACACAAACAAGTAAATAAATAAGTAAACAAACAATTAGTAGGCATCTTGGAACAACTCCTTGCTGATACAACCTGAAATAACACAAACAAACAAGTAAACAAATAAGTAAACAAACAATTAGCAGGTGTCTTGGAACTCCTCCATGCTGATACAACCTAAAACAACATAGATCAAGATGAATACTGTTATTCACTCACAACAAACAAATAAACAAGCAACCAATCAACTAACAAACAAATGTCAGGCATTCTGGAACTCCTTCATGTTGACATATACTGAAAAAGGGTAAAACCAGACAAATACTGTTAAGTATTTCTCTATTAGTTTACAATAGATTTTATTAAAATTTGTTCATTCTGTGAGTTTGCTGAGCATATCAAAGCATTCTGTAATTTCTGAATCTAGATTTAATTGGTCTGATATAAAAAAAACACAAGACGACATGAACAACCACCACCAAAAACAGGCAATCAATATCTATATTCATTTTTTTTTTATTACTTCATTTACTGAGTGCCAAAATGATGCATTCTATGGTGATGGAAGAGTCCTAAAGCAGTCAAATTTAGGATGAACGACATCACAGTGTTTTTCAGGAACTTTTGATTCTCTACAAAAGCAAAGCAATTTATAGAGTCAAGTAGTTTGTTTGTCAAGGCAATACCGATTGTGCTGAATATTTTGTGGTTTAATTTTCGCAAATTTCTCAATGAAACAAATGCAAAAAATTTTCTTTTCCAGATTTAACTATTCTCAAAATGAATGAAAATACAATAAAATGACAGAAATAAACCCTAACAATTCCCTCATCTTGGAGCCAAATTGTGAAAATATCTGTATGCAGAATATATGCTGTACTAAGTACCTGAATGGTCTTTGTCCATGACCCTGAATATCGTCTCCAGGGCGTTCTTGTTTCGATACAGCGTCTCCGTCACGCTGGGTCCCCCCTTCCCGCCGCTGTGCGTCAGCTCCATCTCCAGGCACGACTCGTACTCCACCTGGCCAGAGTCGTTGGACCGGATGATGCGGTGCCTCAGGGTCCTCCAGGGGATGGTCAGTTCAAGGATCTCTTCCATGGTCCTGGCCCACTGTGTGGATGTGATGTAGCCTAATAAAAAAATTTGAGACACATGGAAAAAAGGAGTGCTAGGTATCATTACTTAAATATACATCAATAACAATGACATTCTTTTAATACTAATACTGAAAAGAAGAATGATAATGATAATAATGATAATGATAATAATGATAATGATGATGATGAGGATGATGTTGATGTTGATGGTAATGATGATGGTGGTGATGATGATGATGATGATGATGATGATGATGATGATGATGATTATGCGGTGTCACCGGGTCGTCCACGGGATGGTAAGTTCCAGGATCTCTTCCACGGTCCTGGCCCACTGAGTGGACATGATGTAGCCTAAACAAATTCCAAACATCAAGCAATGATTGGTATTATTACTTAAAGATCATCATCATCATAAAATTGATAATAATAACACAATAATACTATGAAAATGAAGAAGAAGAAGAAGGAGGAAGAAGGAGGAGGAGGAGGAGGAGGAGGTGATTCCAGGTCCTCCACGGGATGGTCAGTTCCAAGATCTCTTCCATGGTCCTGGCCCACTGAGTAGACGTAATGTACCCTAAAATATATGGAAACATAGAAAACGAGGAATGTTGGGTGTTATACCCCTAGATAGATGAAGAAGAAGAAAAGGAAGAAGATAAAGAAGAGGAAGAAATAGAAGAAGAAGAAGGAGGAGGAAGGAGGAGGAGGGAGAAGGAGAAGGAGAGGGTGGAGGAGGGAGAAGGAGAAGGAGAGGGAGGAGGAGAAGGAGGAGGAAAAGGAGGAGGAGGAGAAGGAGGAGGAGGAAAGGAGGAGGAATAGAAGGAAAAGGAGGAGGAGGAGGAAGCAGAAGAAGATGAGAAAAGAGGAGGAGGAGGAGAAGGAAGAGCAGGAGGTGGAAGAGGAGGAGGAAAGGAGGAGGAGGACACCTTTTTTCCATCTATCAATAAAAAAGGGGGGGTCAGGTGTATCATTTGTATCACTCCTGCTAGGTTTGCTCTAAATCCAATCATAACAGATGACACACAAAAAGCGATATTTTACAGTAACACCGTACCTGTATTGTTCGGATCATACTTCTGAAAGGCCTGTCTCAGACTTGTTGTGTTGGCTGCTATCTTCTCCCTCAAGTCTCGTAATGCTGATTCTTCTACTATGCTCACCCTATAAGACAATACACAAAGACAGATAATGATAAAACTGATTCCAGTAAATTAAAGACACCGTATAATATTGTGGAAGCCCCATTTTTTAAAAAGCCACACTTCGCTATCTGACAGTGTTTGAATAAATAAATAACCACCCTAGAACACAAAACTTAGACAGAAATGCTGTCACTCATAAAATATGTACAGATAACAATCGGCACATGAATTATCGTCAGCGGACAAAAATTCTACAACACAGCAGTCTATGAGAGAAAACTGGAATGGTCATTCAATAATTTTCACTTTTTTAAAGCACATAATGATCGTTTTTATCTGAATTTCTTCAGGGCTTCATTTTTAAACCTTATCAGAGACACTGGTAGCATGGGAAATTGTGTAGCTCGGATTTTTTTTAAACTGGAAACATTGTTATACAATGCCTTTAAAGTGACAGGCTAACATTGTGGAGCTTCAAATTAAAAAATTGTCAAATTTTGATATCTGAGGTACATAGTAGTGTTCAAATGGACAAATAAACACCCTAGAATACAAAAGTTTGGAAAGTTACATTGCCAATGGCAAGTTATGCATGAATAAACAATTAAAACTCGGGGCGAGTTTTAATAGCCTACGTGTACACACAGTGAGTCTATGGGAGAAAATGGGCAAGTGAATCCGGTCAACTTATGATTTTCACTTTTTTTGAAGCACTAAATCATCATTTTCAAATACAATTTTTTCAGGGCTTCATTTTTGGGCCCCATCAAAGACACTGGTAGCATGGGGAATCATGTGGCTCAGATTTTTTTTAACTGTGGTAAATGTTAGCCAATACCTTTAAGGTTGGTAATATTTGTGATTTAAAAAATATATATTTGTTTGAAATCTAAATTGGGTTTTTCTCTTTTTTTGTGCAAAATTATGCACCCAAATCTTTCTGTATTTGAATTCAATTTTTTAAAATCTAAATCGCTTTTTGTATTGTTTTTTAATAGTAAACCCAAATATTGCCTCCTTTGTGGAAAATGAGGTTGATGTGATATATAACACGCAATCAACCCATCATTTAAGACACTCAAGTCTTTATTTTTCAATTCATTTTAAAAAAATCAAATTTTGACAGTCGTTCATTTTTTTTCACCAAGTTATAAATATATCTTATGTTACATTTATTTTCCCTCCATTTTCCCATTTCACACACACAAAAAAAATGTGCACTAAATAGAAAGAGACCTGACTGGGAAACAAATTTATAAATAATGAAGGCAGCAAAGAAAATTTGGCTGAAGCGAGATTCGAATGAACAACCTCTGAATATCAAGTCCAGTGCTCCTAGTACATGTTCCCAGTAGAAGGGCCATAACACTAAATTGCCTCTAACTTGAAAACCATTGCGTTTTTTCACATAAAATCAAATAATGTGATATTTTTAGATCCTTCTGTCAATCCGTTAAGTGGAAATGTAAAAAAAAATGCAATAATCTCAAATTAGAGAAAATTTACTGTTAAGGCTCTTTTGCTGGGAACATATGCTAAGACCATTCTGCAGGCCATACAATGTTTTATGAGGCAAAATTGTGCCAGCGACATGTTGTTAAGAATTAGCAGACTTACTTTTGTCTCATGGTCAGTTTTTTGTTGCTGTTTTCTGTCGTCTGGTACTGGATACAGTGAGGTACGAGGTTAGAGCCAAACTTGATGTACGCCCCCCGGTTGCTACCGACCTCGTAGTAATTTGATGCAGAAAACACTGTGAGGACCTAGATGGATAAAAATCAATATAAGGTATTATATGTTCCTCACTTACTGATTGAAATTACATCTTTCAAAACTTTATTAAATTCTTGTGCAACTCTGTAGCCATGTTTCACTTCCTGATTTGCAAAGAGCACAAGTGTATTGTACATTAAAAGTAAATGACATGATTGGGGGTAGTCCTCAATTTTGGGTGAAAATATTCTAGGATCAATTAAACTCTGCAAAGGTTCTACTGTGACAATTTGGTACTCAAAAGTTGACTCATTCTAAAATAACTTTTACCTGTATGCCTTGTGGCAGACAAATTTGTTGTGTATAGTTTTATGGGATGTATTTTCATTGGGCCTCGAGAAAAACAAAATGCTAGTGTATTCATGCTTGCTAAGTAAACAAATTCAAAATAAATCCTTCCAGCCAGGAGATACACTCCAGATGGTGTATCCATTGATATATGTTTGAACCAGTTTGGTTCAAGGGACATACATTTGTTTCTCCCAATCATGTCACTGCCCTTTAAAGAGAGAGTACGGGATTTGCACATTAGAAAACGGCAAAATGAATGAAATCAGCTAAAATCGTTCACAATGTGAAGATTAGTATAAATAAACACCTGTCATAGAACCTTTGGGTAGAATACATAGTTTTGGAGAAAATCTGGACATTTAAACTTCAAAATTTACAGTGACGTTAACGTGCACGGGACGTTCCAAAATTGTCCCATCAGCAGTTAGCTTTAGGTCGCGCGGAGTTTAGCCGTGCTCTGCTGGTCATGCGAACGTACACATGACCGCGATTCGCAATTGGAGCAAAATTGAAACTCGTGGACAGAACAATATTCTGGTAACATATCATTAATTTTTCTCATGAAATAACAAATTCAAGACGTATGGATCTCAAACTTTCAACACACCATTTGTAAGTACTAAACTACCATTTGGTATTGATAATGAAGGGAAGTAATAAACTTGCAAATCCAAAACACAATCTTTAAAGGGGGCACTTTCACACACCTCTAAAACACAACAAAATATCAGGCTGCATTGGCCCATATGCTACTTGTGAAGGCCATGTCTGTGAAATTTGAAGATCAATAATTATCTTAAATTTGGATAATGCACAAAACACAAACCTGCTGTATGGCCTAAGCGTAAGGCTCAGTTCAGCATTATTTCAGTACTGGTAAACATTCATGTATTATTGGACTATGAGTACTAATCTAGATAAATGTGTCACATGGCAAAAAATGCACATATGACACACATTTGTAATTTGTACAAAACTTTCATATATCACATTGAAAACAGACAAACAAATGACAACCCACTAACATCAACTGGTAACAACAAAGGGATTAACATAATGACTTTGTACAGTGATAGCACCCTTCTGCTTCTCAACAGGTTCTGTGTTAATGATCTTCTGGTTCTATACTGACGACAAGAATATGTGACCAGTCACCATGAAAGCCTTATAAAATCACAAACTTGAAAGGTGCTAAAGTCACAAAATCAAACTATTCATTTGGGGACAATATTTGACATCACATTGTTTACTATCAAACATGCAATGTTTGAACAGATCTGAAAATGCATGTATATATTTAAGATGTCAATCAAGTAATTATACATTTTTGAAGAGGTGTTTGGTACTGCAAAATCGGAAAATATCATTGAAAACGGACATACTGAAACTTTTCAACATGCATTGTCAAAGTAAAATCACATGAATGAATAGTTCATTCATGCGATTTTACTGTAATGAGTGCATATCAGAAAGCTTCAGTATATCCGTTTTCAATGCCATTTTCTGATTATACATTTTTCATGTCTTTTTATTTTGTGACTTTATACAGCCTTCATGTTCACAGGTCACATATGATATGTGACATACAAACCTTTTCACTGTGTGTGTACTCATATCCATCTGGTTTGCATTCATGTGACCGCACCAGTAAATCTAGTCCATGCTTGGCCAGAACCTTCCGGGTAATGTCGGGTCCGAAGTAGCTGCCCCCTCCCCGAAACGTATTGGGTTGGCAGCCATCTTGGGTTCGGGGGTCACTCCACAAGATATCAAGAATCTGTATCAAAATCATCAAAATAATTGTGAGTAAAAAATTTGCTATACATGTAGTTCAATATAAGTGGAAATTTTGTCAGCAAAAATAAGATATTTGTGTTTGTCCAAGTACTTTGTATTTTGCGCATTTTCAATTCTGCAGATGATCACGACCATTGAGATTTCAATGGATTCTTCAAAACTTATTTATAAATCAAGAATTAACATTACAGATAAATACCTCATCAATGTACCTACATGTAAATTGAGATCAAATATGCAAACTATTAGATATTAACATTTTAAATGGTACAGACCTCAGTTATTTTATGAAATCAGTTCTGCATCAACAATTTTTTACTTTGACAGTAACTTGCACTGCAAATGCATTTATACTGTTCACATACAAAAACCATCCAAAACCAAAAAAACCCCCGAGATATTCACTTTTGTGAAATGTTCATACTGCACAAAAAGCGTGAAAATTTCCTCACTGCAAAATATTCCACATTACAATATATGAGTACATGTCATTTTGAACCTATTGTAAAAGTGGAAATTTTCACGTGATTAATTTTTTGTGCTTGTAGAGTTTGGTGACATTTCGCATGTTTTTAATTTCGCAGAGAACCCAAGTACAGAGCAAGCAACCACAGGCAGCACAATGCTGCCTCTGCAGCCAACTACGCAGGTACACATTGTACAAATAACCAAAGACACTAAAACAGTACAAGAATCAATTGTTTATCATTGCAAAAAAAATACTTGCATGTTTTTATTTTCGCGCTATCATTGGAATGTGGGAAATGTACACAAATTGTCCACACCGAGAAATATTCCACGTTTACAGTAATTAGCATACTGCACATTTCAGGCAAACATTTTTGTTCCTCATCTTGCCACTCTTACCAGTTAAAAACTTTCCAACACAAATGTTCATGTATTTCATCAGTGGATTTTGAAGACTGGTACAAGGAACAAATGTAATATCTCGGGACTAAACCCATGATTTATGCAACCATTCCAGTATGTATGAAAAAAGCTATTTACCTGTCTCCATTCTGATAAGTCAATCTTAATACTCAGATCTTCCTCATCTCCTGTTAACTCCTCAGCTCCCTCTCTCAGTGGAGGTTTTAACACGGACAGATACTGGAGGGTGAAGGGCAAACGTGAAGAAAAGATGGAAATGGGATAATGACCTTTGAATAGAAATCTACTACCAAGAAACTTACCAATAAACAATAAAGCAAAGTCAGGTGTACTAAAATATTGTTTGGGGGGGGGGAGAGAACTCTTGTCAAAAAGTTATTAGCGCTATGCTAACTGGAGTCTCGACTCTCGAAGGTGTTAATCTTAAAATCCCTTCCTTTGGGGGTGGGGGGAAGAGGGGGTGTATCATACTGTGTCAAGCCCCACAATTTTTAAAATTTTGCATGATTTCTTTACAGAAAGAAATGAAAAAGTATCAAAATTGAAGTTGACCTTGAAAATACACTATATTCATGTTAGAATTTGAATTTTCAGATTGAAAATTTCCAATGTAGAAGTATCAATTTTGGAGTTGACCTTGAAATTAGATAAACTGTATTTATTTCAGTGGAATAGGCATTCATGAGATTTTTTTAAAAAGTTTTTCTTCTCTCTATGTCTCTCGCATTACAAAAATACAAGAGGTTTCAAAATATATGTCATTATATCCGTCATTGTAAATTTGTTGATACATGGTTGGTCAATTGCGCATCACGTGATTAATGATATTCCAATTAGATCCATGACGTCAATCCATAAAATAGTAACTATTTGGCGGATTGACGTCACACATAATGACATCAATCACAAACAGTCGATTCATGGCTTGTAACAAAAGTCATAAAATAACACCCCACAAACTATATACAATTTTAATGTACCGTACGCTATTTTTTTCCGTGCGCGTGAAAGACATTATAGCGTGCTACACCCGTATGAAAGTTTAGCAAAGTTTACACTGTGGAAAATTGTCAAACTTTGCTATCTGACATATCTGACAGTGTTTGAATGGACATATAAACACCCTAGAACACAAAAGTTTGGACAGTTATGCTGTCACTAGTACAATATGTGCAGATACAAATTGGCACATTAATTTTATATCGGGCGATAGGAAATTCTGCAACACAGCAGTCTATGGAGAAAAGCTGGAATGGTCTCTCAATGATTTTCATTTTTTTAAAGCTCTTAATGATTGTTTTACACTGCAATTTTTTCAGGGCTTCATTTTTAGACTGTATCAAAGACACTAGTAGCATGGGGAATCATGTAGCTCAGATTTTTTAAACTGGAAACATTGTTACACAGTGCCTTTAAGAGTAACACTGGGTTAAGTTCATCGAGTTTGAGTTAGGATTACAGTTGAAATAAGAATGAGGACTAAATTAGTGTTTCATAGGTATATGAAATTGGTACTCGACTAACTAGAGTATACGTTAATGGAAGTGTATCCCGATCCGTACCGCAAATAAAAATATCACGCACCTGTATGCCGGGCGACACACACATACTTGTAGGGGTAATGTAAGTACATTTCATTTTCCTTTTTTTTTCCTTTGTGTAATTTCCCTGTTAATTCGATGACAGATATAAAACAAATATGTCCTGTCCCGAGAGTCTCTGTATGAAACTATGATGCCCTCCGTTACGTTGACTGTTAACTATAAAATAGTACAGTCCACGTAACCTCGGGCTCCTCATAGTTTCAACCAGAGACTCTCATAGCAGTACATATTTGTATACTCATTGCTAACATCCATGCTGAAAGGAACACACAGATTAGGAAATTCATGCCAGCACTCACCCTGTGTCTTGGCATGTTGTCTAAGAAAGTCAAATCCGTCTTGTCCGATATACCACCATGGCAGATCAGGATCTTGCCGTCTATCATGGTTGCCAGGGGTAACCATGCAAACAACTCCTGGAACTGACTGATGATCTTCTGTGCATGCGCCCTCTGAGAATGCAATGAGAAGAAATTAGAGATGGGAGTCAGAGGATTTTGTCGGGTTCTGTACCCTGTTTCAGTAATCTTTTGATCCTCAAAGGCGATCCGGTGTCAATAAGAATAAAGGATTACAAAAGAAATGTTATGAATTGAATGTTCAGTTATGTTTGCTGCCCAGAAATTAATAAAAACCTAAAGAGAAGAACCAGAATTTAAAGGTAAATGACATGATTGGAGTTAGTCCTCAATTTGGGGTAAAACTATTCTAGAATCAAGTAAACTATGCAAGGATTATACTGTGAACATTTTGTAACAAAAATTCTCTCAGGCTTCAAGACAGACTGCTGGTATGTTCATACTTGATTCTCCTTCAGTAAACAAACTCAAAATAAATCCTTCCAGCTAGATGATCCACTCCAGCCGGTGTGTCTTTGGTATATCTTTCAACCACTTTGGCTCTGAAGGCATTTTTTATTTCTCTCAATCATGTCACTGCCCTTTAACCTGCTGGTGTTGTTTACACTCTCGCAGTGAAGGAGTATATTTATGAATAAAATTTGAATTATAGATGGACAACACGGATAACAGTACTACTTACCTTGCGGAAAACAAATCAGAAAAAAAACAATTTACATTACAATTTCATTTCACTGTTCAACTTCTTGAAGAAACTTGAAAGTGCAAGAAACAATAAACAGGTATTGTTTGGCCATGCAAAGACGGTAAAGAAAGAGAGTGGACTGCACAGCATCTGTCATCACAAACCTATGGTTTGTTCACGTGCTTTTGAAAGCGAACGGTACCATACCATGACGTACAAGTCCAATGCCTACTGTACCAGGGTGGTTTGATTGCGAGCGTTCAAGCACTTATGTGGAAAGGGTGCCTACGAGGTGCCATTTCTGTACGCTTTGCACTTGAATCTGGGGAACCAGACATTAAATCAGTTGGAATGTGTTCAGGCGCTCATCGAGGGACATTACAGTTCACCATGTCATGCTCTAAACCACATTGGGAGGTGGTCCGCTGTGGCACGCTTCTGGAGTGGTACGGTACAGTTCGCTTTAACCCTATCGTGGGCCCGGGGGGGGGGGGGGGGGGGGGTCGTAAAAAAAGGCCGACACCCTCGACAAGTTCGCGACCAATTCGCTGGCGCGAAATTTTTTGACCTCGTCGCTTCGCTGAATTTTTACTTTCATGTGTTGCGATCCTTTGAGACCAATCGCGATGTCCGGTGTAAACGGTTCCGGATTACGGAAACTTTTTCATACTTCCAGTCACACCAAAAAATCGCCAAAACATGATATCGTGTGTTATTTAATGCAAATTGTTTTTCAGCCAAATTCATAAATGTATGGTATTTTTACTTTTACTGATTGAAATTAACTAATTTTATGCTGTTTATAATCGGAAAAGTGTCGGCCGAAAAATTTCATTGAAAAGAACAATAAAAAAACAAAAGTCGAAAAACAGAGAAATACAATAAGAATCAGTGAAACAATAATAATACATAAGAAATTAACTTCTGATTCAGCATTTTTTTGACAGATAATTGTTTAGAAATGTCATAAATGAATATTATCACCAAAAATTGCAATTCTGTGGGCTGTTTAAAGAGTTATAGGCAAAAATGATTTTATACATAAATATGAATAAAATAACTTAAAAAATAGAAGATAATTATTTTTCAAAAATCTTAACTATACAGTCTTGGAGATTTACGTCCGGCTCTATGCACGTTCAAAGTTTTCTCGCGATCGGCAAGATCGCGGCCGCCGAGATCTGAGGGGGGGGGCAAGTTCGCCCCACCCCCGCCCCGGGCTATGTAATTTTCAAAAGCCCGGGCTGATTAGGGGTTACAGAGTGTTGAGGTGCCTTTTTTGCGTGAGTACGGTGCGATATGGTAAGGTATGGTATGCTTTAGAGGAGCACAAACAGCCCTTGCTGCGGAAGGCGTAGAGAACTGATTTGTAAACAAAGCCATTCTCGTCAGTGTGGGAAGTTATTTTAAAGACACTATATAACATTGTGTGGAAAACGTGTTAAAATATTGTCAAACGTTGCTAATCTGACATATTGACACTGTTTTGAATAGCAAATAACACGTTTTTTTTTTTTTTTATTATTATTTATGTTATATTTTTTATTTTTTTTTTTTTTATTTTTTTTTTTTTTTTTTTTATATTTTTTTTTATTTTTTTTTATTTTTTTTTTTTTTTTTAAATTTTTTTTTTTTTTTTTTTTTTTTTTTTTGAAAGACAAAGTTCCAGACGTTATGCTGTCACTTGTGAAATATGTACATATTAAAAAAAGCAACATGAACAATTATTCCGTCGAGTGAAATTCTTGCAAGCACAGACACTCTACGGAGCAAAAAAACTGGAAGTGGTCCTCTAATGGTTTACTTTCTTAAAGCACTTACTGACATTTGAACTGTAATTTTTCAGGGCTTAATTTTTAAGACCTTATCAAAAGATCACTTGAGTACATGGGAATCATGTAGATCACTTTTTTTTAAATGGAATCGATTGTTCTAATGAATCCTTAAGCCCTATCATGACTCTTATCTTTTGAAAGTCAACTGCTGGCAGCGCGGTTATACAATCACTGTCTAAATTACAAATGGGGAGAAAGCATGACCAATCAAAGATGCACAGAGATTTGTAGCTCCCACCGGGATTGATTCGGGTTCGCCTTGAGGCCAGATTTTTGCCGGCCTCGGCCTTGGGCCTTGGCACCGGACTGATGTCATGTATACAAAGTCTATGTGAAAAATATTTTTCGCAGTGGGCCTCGGTGAACTTGGAAACGGTCGGCCCGACTCCATCCCCTGCTCTCCACTATATCCGTCGGCCCAAAATAGAATGCAAACACATCCATCGTACTTCTTCACATCATCCACAAAATGGTTAAGGTGTATTTCATGGTTATGAACATTCTTTTTCTCAACAAAATGATACTATGACGATGGATTTTGCATTAGGCATTTGGACTTAGGGCTATTTTCTGAGGCAATTAATTTCCAAAATTGCTATTTTTTCAAATTCTAGTGATCATCAGAACACCGAAATATTCTGCGTGAACAAACTTGCCAATGGAATGGGCTGCACTATCCAGGGTGGGCATGACAATGTAAGGCATACCTGTACATCTGTCTTCGGCTGCAAATGCGGAGGCATATTCAGTCTCTGTCCCGCTTAACCATGGCATCTGTTACTTGATGAATACTTTGAGTTTCTCCAGGTTGCAGGAGTTGAGAAAGAAACAAATTCTTGGAAATTACTTGCCTCAGAAAAATGGCTGCTAGATCCAAACGCCTACTCAAAATCAATGATCATGGTATATTTTGTCAAAAAGAATGTCTAACAAATGAAATACAATTAACTGCCATTTTGTTCATGATGTTGAAGAAATTAAGATCGTAGTTGTAGCATCTCTCTGGGCCACCTGTATAAGTGAAGATGAAACGCATGCCGGTATTGCTAGCTCACACTTGTTGTGTATTTTGTGTGCAAGGAATGACTGCTGAGTTGACGTCTGAAACTTCTTAAACTGGCCAACTAACTTTGTGTGGCGAGTGTGTTGTGTATATGTTGTGAGTGGTGTATGTGTAACAACTTGTCAAGATGGATTGCATAAAAGCAGAGTAAATTTAATGACAGACTTCTAGTTGTTTGATGAAGTTTGCTCTGTGGCTGGTTATTTTTGCGCGAGTGCGGACTGTAGTTTTCTGAGCTATTGTCCAAGCAAGCTTGAGAAGTTCTGAAGTGGTTTGACTTTTCTCGAAGACATTGTGCCGGCGAGGCTTCGCTCGCATACCCGGCACAGTGCATTGACAGCTCTACAAAGAAATAATTTTAGGAACAGATATTGAGTTGCAAGATCAAGATTTTAAAGATTGTAAGTTATTTCAGAATACAGTCACATATCATGTTAACATTATATGCATAATGTTGTAAGAAAAAAATTTAGCAACAAAATTATGACAGTTTCTTTAGAATACAGACAATAGTGTCTTTTCCAACCAGGATTTCCGGGGGGGGGGGGGGGGGAGGCATGGGCAGCTAGTAAACTCACAAGCAAAAAAAGAGTACCTCAGCACTTTGATGTGACAAGTAAACAAAATGTTATGATTTCCCGCGTTCCCCTATTTTATGCAATCAAAAAGAGGCTGCAACCGATTCAAACAGCATGTTTCTACTGAGCAATCAACAGTACACGATTAATTGTCACCCGCTATTTTCGTGTACATGGTGATCTGATTCACTGTGAACTTGTATGTTTGTACTGAGTAGATGAATCAGATTCTTTCTGTATGATGCTGGTTATTAGCGATCAATGCGCTCGACCATCAAGTCGTGCACTATGTTTTGTGGGTAATGTATCCAAGTAAACAAACAAGATGGCGCAACTATTGAAGCGAGATACCACCAAACTTCTCGCTACTTTCATGCTCATATTTGTGCAAATAGCCTTCAATTTGCAAAAGACAAGCAGTATGAGCAGTCCTGGTCACTAGCCGGCCAGAGAAGGGTTCGCCGTATGATAGTAGTTGCTGCGCAAGACACTAGTAGAGTGGACCACCCCAATCGTAGTCAAGTGATAATTTGTTATGTAGCGTGACCTAATTGCCAGTGTAATCGACAACCGTCGCTTGGATGTGTTTCTACTGGCAAAGTTGATTGGCATAGCACCCCAATGCCAGCCAATACCCACATCATGAGATGAGTAACGGCTGCTGTACGATCACCCACCAACGTACACCCACCGTCGCACTGAAGCGGTTGTGTTTATATTGAGCACGTTGATCGCTAATAACCGATACTGCACAGAAAGAATCTGACAGATGTAGTGGAGGCCGACTGTTTCGGAGTCACGAGGCCATTGGAAAAATATTTTTCCCATAGACTTTGAACACGTGACTCGGTCCAAGGTCAAGTCCAAGGCCAGCAAAATCTGGCCTCGAGGCCAGCCTCGACTACATCTCTGGAATCTGATTCATGTACTTAGTAGAAATATACAGATTGTCAACAAAGGGGACATTGCCTATTTCTCCTGGCTGGATCTACCACTGAGAGTGGTATCATCTCTTGTCTGTGTTCTTTAATCTCAATAAGATTCTCACCTTTGACCCATACTTCATCTGCACTTCCTTCAGGAATCCATATCTGTGGAGAAAAACACACGATATGAGACACTGTGGTATATTCAATATTTATATGAAAATATTCTTGAAAGCGGATTTTTAACATCAAATCTATGAAATAATTGACAACCATTGTACTGTATTAAATTAGAATGTTTACAGAAACACTGTTGCAAAACCAGTGCTGTGATTTTCAACCCGGAGGAATCCTGTAGACCGGACGGTTTGATGTTTATTTGTCCTAGTCAAACAAACCGGTTTGATTGACAGTTATCAAACAACCCGAAAGGTCTATTAATCAGTGGTATAGAGTGACTGGTGGACACATAAAGAGTGGTATCAGTTGAGAATTAGCAGCTGTTTTGGTATTTTAAATCATCAAACATGGTTAACAACCTATCCATAATCAAAACAATGAGATGCCCAATGATTTGCATACGAGATTAGTGGTGAAAGGGAGCTTGGAGCTACTGAGGCAGAAGGATTTCTCAGATATTCATCCCAGACTGTTAATCTGTTGGCAGACAGTTTGTCCCCAGCTGTATGTTTTGGTAGTAATCAGACAGTTGAAATTAAAACGATGTGTGTGATCTCTAACAAAATTCCAGCCACTCAGTCTTATCAGCTTAGCTGGTAACAGGTTCAAAGTGGACAATTGTTCATCAATGCTTGTGGTATAGGGATACTTTGATCATGGAGCTACTGCTTTGATGACAGTTACGTTATTTTAAGTAGTTTTTTTTATGTGTGAGCTGTGATCTTTAAGCAAGGAGTTTCAAGCTATGTCATGTGATACCAACAAAACAGGATTAGAACATGCATGGACGATTGGACCCTGGTAGAGTGTAGTTTTCTTTTCATTTTGTTTATGCCCTTACCAAGTTGCCGTTCAAACAGTCAACCCGGAATCCAATTAATTAATTATCAAATCAAATCAAACCGGGTCAGACTGTGCAGGGGCCCCAGGCCTATGCAAAACTTAAGTACAGGAGGAGAGAAGAATGACAAGAAGGGCAGAGAAGAAAGAGGATGAGGAAGAATAGGAGAAGGAAGAGGAAGATGAGGAGGAGGAAAGGGAGGGAAGCATGAAAAGGAGGGGAGCATGATGAGGAGGTGGAGGAGGCGGAAGAAGAGGAGGGGAGGAGGAGTAGGAGTAGGAATAGGAGCAGAAGAGGAGTAGGAAGTAGAGGATGAGTAGGAGGAAGAGCAGAAGGAGGAAGAGGAGGAGAAAGAGGAAAGGAAGACGGTGGAAAGGGTAATAGAGGAGAGGGAGGAGGTGGGAGGAGGAGAGAGAAGAGGAAGAGGAGGAGGAGAAAGAAGAGGAGGAAGAGGAAAAGGAGAAAGGGTAGGAGGAGGAGGAGGAACGGAAATGAGGATGAGGAGAGGGAGGGGAGGAAGATACGATGAAAGCAGAAGGTGGAGAAAGAGGAGGAAGAGGAAAGTGAGAAAGTGGAAAGGGTAGTGGATGAGGAGAGGGAGAAGGTGGGTGGAGGAGGAGGAGGAAAAGGAAGAGGAGGAGGAGGAGGAAAAGAAAGAGGAGGGGGAGGAGGAGGAGGAGGAGAAGGAGGAAGAGGAGGAGAAAGAGGAAATGGTAGTGGAGGAGGAGGGAGGTGGTGAAAATGAGGAGGAGGAGAGGGAAGGGAGGAAGAAAAGATGAAGAGCAAGAGAAGGTGGAGACAGAAGAGGAGGTGGGGGAGAAAAATGAGGAACAGGAGGAACCGGAGGAACAGGAGGGGGAAGTAGTGAAGGAAGAGGAAGGGAAAGAGGAGAGGAAGGAGGAAGAAAAGAAAATACTGAGGAGGAAAAGGAGGACTTAGATGAGAAACAAGAAAGGTAGAGTCTCCTTTCTCATGAAAATGAAAATTTGAACAAAGTCTATGAAGAGTTGTTCTGCTATGACAAGCAGAACTGTCAGCACCTGAGGACAACGTATAGATTGAATCAAATTCTTGGAAAAGAAATCATCTCTTCAATGGCTCGACCAAATTTATGAAGAAAATATACCTCAAATTCAAGACATAATCTTCATGATTGCCCCGATTCAGGTAGACTTCATTTGGGTACAAGAGGAAGAAGCTAAAGAGAATGAGCGCAATTTCCACAGACCGCATCCCCCTGTCTACATAGTCACCGTTGAAAATGTAGGGATTATCCGGTGATGGGAGACCATTCTAAAAGTGATAAAGGAAAACAATGTGTACACAGTAAGGTGTTTTTTTATCTATGGTGTCAAAAGTATCATCATCAGCATTATTAACTTTCAAAAATATATAGTTTCTATTATCAATTATTAGTTGTTGTTTTTTTTGAGGGGGGGGGTTAATGCATATCTTGCCTCATAAACTTAATGATTATTCAAATCTTATAAAGTAAATGTAAAAACATGAATTCATATTATAATTTTTAGGAATTTTATGTGTACATATTTTGTAAATATCAATGTTTTATCTTAAATTGTAATAAAATGTATTAACATTCAATTTATTTCACAAATTTACTTAATTTGATTACCGGTATATTTTAACATTTGTGAAATTAGGTATCTTTAAAATACAAGTTTTCTTCATCAGTCATATGTTTCCTATTTTTATTTAAAATAAAAAAAACAATGTTATATTCTTATCATTCACAACTAAAACAAATAATAGATCTCAATCTAGGGTATCCAGGGGAGGTGCCAGGGTAAAATCTTGGGATGGGAACTTTATGGCCAAATCATATCCGTTCACGTCCAAACAGCGATTTTTATTTTTTTTTTTGGGGGGGGGGGCAAAATTTTCTAAAAACACTAAACCTCCAGATTTTCATTACTTTGAAAACAGAAAGGGGGTCACCCACCCCCATCACTGAAGGTATCTAGGTATCTGTGTAAGAAGCTTTGTCAGCATGAAATTTGTGCAGAGATTTTGTTTCTTCATAAAAGGAGTATCATTTTTCAGAAATGTCAATGATTTATACTACATGTCTTTATGGCAGTTTTGATAAAATTGTGCATGATATTAAGTTGTACAATGTCAACAAACAGCTAATATTCAGTGATATTTACTTCTTACCTTGTAGAAAATAAGAAATAAATCATCCAACTTTCCATGTAAATCTCCTGTAAGAAACAAGAAAATTAGAAAACACAAACGTGAGACAATTCACATAAATTCCTTCTTTGACATTCAAAATGCATCTCAGAGTGACAAACTACAACAACAATAAACTATAAATTTGTAAGACGTGCTGTATGAAACAAAAACTGACAAAACTACACCTTTCTCACACTGTGACATCTGGTAACCTTGTAATGGCATGGTTGCCAAGCAACAAAGAACACAGACTTGTTAATGGTACTTTCAATCAACTTGATGGAGTGAAGGAGGGACAGCAGCTGAGGTGAATGACCTGAATGTGGAGGTGACAATTTCTTAACAGAAATGTTCCCATATTCAGTGAATTCAGAACCTATTAAAAGATATATGAGATATGTTGTAAACAGCAAAAGGGTGAAATCACAATTGTGTCACTTTTATACGGACTGTAGTAAAAGTGGCACAATTGTGATTTTACTATGTTTTATTTAATTATACACATCTCAAAATTAAAATAAGCAAATTGAACAGAATTAAAAGTATATGAAAGGTAAGACTTTGCTATTGATGATGACGTAAGCATCATGTCAGAAGAGTATTTTATAAGTGCCAAGAGGGCGCCAATTTTTTTTGAGACGCACTGTACACAGGGCAATACACAGGTATCAGGGATAGTAGAGATATTTTGGATGGATCAAATTTCTATGTTTTATCTGATTTCTATAATAATGATAGATATGATTTCAAAACTTATTTCATTCTTTGTTTATTTCGTTGTATTTTTACAACACATTATATAAATGTATTGGATGGGAAAAAAATAATCAAGAAAAAACAACCCATAGATTTATTCATTTAGCTGAAAGATCACATCTCTTGAATGGCATGGCTTAACCAATTTTGTTCAAACCTGCGCATGTCATCATCATAATTTCTTGGAAAATTGTCTGAAAGGAGCTTATAAACCATTTTTTATTTATTTATTTATTTATTTATTATT
>JZLH01S0608526.1:59778-75179 GCA_001188425.1 Eucidaris tribuloides | reverse complement strand
GAGCAATGCACTTTCACATTGTCCAAGGCTACACTGCTTCATTACTCTTTTTTGCAGTGTTTGGTATAAAAGCAGGGTGTAATTTACAGTAGCACCTTTATTTCATTAAAACTTAGTTAAAGGCACCATTGTATACTTTAATTTAATTTTAGGTCCACTGTACAATGTAATTGACACTTTTACAAAATCTGCAAGGTTAGACCTGTGGATATGATAATTTCTAACACAACGTGATTATGTAAGTTGCTCTATCGAAGGAGAGACTCCAGATAAGTGTATGATATTAGATTTAAGTACACAGTTTTTTGCTTTGAAACTGTCATAGTCAAACATATCCTTTTTGTTGTGGTATTACTATCAGAAATTGCTCTTACAGTCAAATTTGTAGTGTAGCTTTCTATGGCCTCAATTTCTATGCGGTCAAAGTTTAATTCAAAAGTGATAAATGAATGCTTGTTTATCCCAGGTAAACAGATTCTAGACATATACACTCCATCACCTTTAATTTATAATGGTATGTTTTAACTCACTTCATTTGTTTTGATCCCTTTGTTTACTTCTTCCAATCATGTCACTGCCCTTAATATCATGAAGAAATCAGGTCTTTACAGGGACTGTGAAGTAATTTTCACGGACTACCGGTAAATACCCAGAGCCCCGTGAAATAAGGGTGCAAGATAACTGAAAGATTATTCTCCTTATCTATGGGCGGAGAAAGGGAGTGGCGGGGGGGGGGGGGACCTCTCTTAAATTTTCAAAATACAGAGAATCAGGGTTTTTTCATTGTGTAATTCATGGAATTTAGGTTATTCAAGATCTTTGTCCCTTTTCGCAAACCCACCCCCCAAAAAAGATTTTGCCCTCGCTCCCCAAGCCTTTACCTGGGTGCCAACCCTGTCTTTAACCCAGTGAATACAGGAACCAGAAGAGAAGTGTATAAAGTTTATGGAAATCACAGAACTTGAAGACAACGGGTTAAGTGATGGCCTAGTGATAGAACGTCCGCGTCACAATCGGAAGGTCGCACGTTCAACCCCATCCAGGTCATACCAAAGACTTTTAAAAATGCTAATGGCACTTTCTGCTTTCTAGTCAGGTGCTCAACATTCTAGAACAGAGAAGGGTAATAATAACATTTATGTTATGCAGGGCCACTTTGGGAGAACAGTCTCTTTGACTGTGAGGTGGCTACCCTGGGTAAATGAAAATACATACTCACCACAAACCGTTATCTCTTTTGCTATCGCCGTGGTGGCCTTACTGATGTTGGGCTTTGTCCTCATCACCTTCTCCGTCTCGGCCAAGACCTGGAGGACGTACTTAGCATGGAGGAGCTTGGATTCCTTGAAGGCGTCCATCATCTTCTCCACCTGGGACAGGGTCAGGGGGAAGGTCAGGTGGGGGCCGTCGTACGTCGACTCCACCTCGATGTCGGCGAAGGTCGGGTCGTCGCCGACACCACTGTCTTTTGAGTTGCCTGTTTGGGGTTTGAGATCAGATGAATGTATGTATGTTACTTAACGGTGAGTCGGATCATTCGGGTATCTGTGAGCCAACGAAACGTGAGGTTCACAAATTGAAAGCTTAAAATGATCCAGTTCAACTGATTCGAACAAAGAGGTACATTAGAAATTGGCTCAGTGCTTTTTTGGCCTTACACAACAGGGGGATAGTAGACTTACCACCCCTTTATCATGCCAGCCAAAAAAAGTGCAAGGCAGTAAATAAACCCATTAAGCACTACTTTTTACAGCAGAATCACTTCACACTATTGGGTCTTTTCAGCACTTCAAACACCACACTTAGCGTTGTTAGTGACTAATATGATGGTAAATCTGAATTTATATTGGGTCAACGGTTTGATCCGGTTCACACACTACCATGAGGTTCACGGACTGACAACAATGCGACAGAACTCGCCTTTAATACTACCAGTCTGGCTTCCAGACATTTAATCCATACCATATTGACAACTACTATCTTCAGTCAACTGCTTTGACTAAGACAGAAAATTGGGAATTGACCCTTTGGTTAGAACTAGCAGCAGCTTGTATCAACTCAACGGCAGTGTTGTGTCCAAGACCAAAAACCTGCCCAAATCATAACCTTTCCATCGGATTTGTACAGATAACTCAGAGGCCAAGGCCAAGGCCGAAGCCACCAGAAATTGGCCTCAAGTCACTGCTGGGAAATGCAGAATCTTGAAGACAATGGGTTATATTATGTGAGTACAAACACAATTTGCATGGTGACAGCTATAGTTACATATTAAAATATGGTAGACTGTAAAGTGTTCATTACACTATTTCATTCATTGGTTTAGGAATCTGAAGTCTTCACATTTTAGTTCCAAGATGGCGATTGATATACATTTCTTGTCACATCAATTCTACACATTTGAATAAAACAAAACTCATACCTCAATGATTAACTTGATAGCTCAATGTAGTTCAATATAATTCAACCAGATGCCTATGGGAATAGGGTGTGCTATTTTTTATCTCTATGGGAATCACACAATCTCAAGCATAACAGGTGTAACACATGCATGCGCTGAATCATGAATGTTTCACATTCTACAATGTTACAATGAATTAGACAATCAGAACACCATTATATCAGTCATCACTATCATGAAAAGGACAACTCTACCCTGAAAACTGGTATCTGTAGCAGTCATTTTATAATACTTTGGAAAGGTACTATTAATGAGCACAGGGGGCAAAAATGACATGTGCTGTGGTGTAAAGGACACAGAAATTATTTTTTATGTCTAACTATTAACCTTTTTTCATAAAGAAATGATAAATTACTCAGGAAGTTCAATGATTAATATTGCTTTCTGCTGGTACTATACCATGATCATTAAACTTATTTTGATTATTCATTTGTTCAGACAGCAGATTGAAAAGAAGCATGAAAAATCCCAATATCTTCAATACTCCCCTTGTCCCATTTTTAAAACCGCTGCAAACATTTGATTAAATTTTGCTTTTTTTTTGGGGGGGGGGGTTGCATTAATGTCTTAGTATTCCCTGGTATGTTAGCAACATATTATACAGACACAAAAAGGAGGAATTCTTGAACATTAACTTTACCTAATAACCTATCAAGTCATTCTGTATGAGACAAAATTTTTGTCAATCTTTCACAAAGTATTCTATTGTCACCCCAGACATCAGAAAACAACATCAAACCTACTAGAAATTGTTTACAGTGACAAATTATGATGTTTAAATTAAAGGAGAACATCTAGCGGTATGTACATTACCTATGGGAAATTTAGGGGTACCCATCCCCAAGATTTTACATTTTGAGTAATTTCTCAAACATGGGAGGGTTTCAGAGCAAGCAATTTTCAGGGCATTGAATGATAGATCATATAGATGTATCTAGAAATACAATTGCAAAGAAATATTTTTTTTTACCATTTACCAAAACTACATGTATACCTTGGCTTTCTGCACCTTACAAGAAAAGTTACACCAATTTTACATTTAACTGGATATTTCATGGAAGAGATACTAGCATCACTTGAAAAATTTAATATGTTATACAGTTTGTTTCTGTGTGTTGTATTTTAATTGACTATTAACCTAGTAGTACATTTAAAACCAAGTGATAAATATATGGAAAATGAAATTAAAATGAGACATATTTTACAACTGGCACAATTCTTGTAAGTATAACACAAGGAAAAAGAAAAAAACTCCACAGGAAGTGAAAAAAACCACTGGAAGACGAAACCCTTAAAACTGTTCCTGGGTGATCTTGGATCATACATTTTTAATTGTTGTCTGACAAAATTTGATAGCAAGCACAAAATTCTATTTAAAAAACCCCAAAACATTAAGACCATTTTTGAGTGATCTTGGATCATTCATTTTTAATTGATGTCTGACAAAATTTGATAGCAAGCATAGAATTCTATCAAACTATCCAGCATTTTAAACCTTGTGTGCAATTATTCAGAGTTATAAAAATGGAAAGTAATAAAAAGTATACCACAATTCAACCTACAGCAGATTTCAATTTGGATCCATGACCTTCAACATGGTTGATTATGATATTTTGATTGAATTTTTTTCATCATATGAATCAGTATAGTACGAACGAGAAGACCTTGGACTGATATTCATATTTTACAGTTTGTATATTCTTCAATTTATGTAATTTAAGTGAGGGTCTGAATACTGTTCCACTATGGAAGCTGCCCTTGGGCAAGAGATAATATTATTTATTTTGTGCTAAATAATGTAGGGGGTGATGTGGAAACAGGTACATACATGTAGTGGTAAAGCCAGTATATGTGGGGTTTTTTTCAGTGTAAGGTAAAATAGAGTATTTCTTTCAACGTGATGAGGGATTCATTGCATAGCAAGATGTTTTCCGAAGATAGAGGCTAAAAATTTAAAGAGCAACACTATACACATTTATGTCTACATTTGGCACAGAGGAGGGGATATCATATCTAGGCCAAGAAGTATTTCCAAGACAAATCTAAACTACTGTATATGATACACAACAATTCTGGGAGGGGGGTGGACGAGGTTGTGGCTAGTACTGTAGAAATTCCACAGCTACTTCTGTCTCAACAAACTACTAATGATGTTGATGATGACGATGATGATGGTGATGACATTGGTGTTGTTAATGATGACAATGATGATGTTAATGATGATGCTGCTGATGATGATGATGATAACAGTAATAACAATGATAAATAACACTAATAGTAATAACAATACTACTAACACTACTATTAACTAACAATAATACATCAGTCAATCAATAATGATAATAATAACATTATTTTTTTTATTACCATATCATGCATAAATGTTACATAAAATATTGTTTTTTGTTTGTTGTTCTACATAATTAAAACATCACCTTAAAAAAGAAACAAGATTTTATCACAACACATACCATGGGTAATTCTATGCCTATACATTTCAAATCGATTTGCAGTGCAAAATGTTCAGATATTTTAAAATAAGTGTTGCCTGGGTAACAGGCAAGTGATAAATGATCATTTCTTTTAAAATCAATGTACCAATAAATATAACAGGAAAGTTGTAAATTCTGCCATGGTAATTTCATTCAAGTGATTTTGGGATTTTTTTTTGGGGGGGGGTGAGTGAGGGGAGTGAGGGGAGGGTGATGGCACTTGCAGCTGCTAAAGTTTTAGGTGAAAAATAATAAGTTATTCAAAAAAAATGTTGCCAATCAATATAACAGGCAAGAGGTACATTTTTTTTTTTTGGGGGGGGGGTGGTGAGGGGAGGGTGATGGCATAACCTAGAATGTGACAGTGAGGTAGGGTGGGGTGTGGTAAAATTGAAGCATACCTATTATGTGACCCTTCACCTCGATACCCTGTTAAAGTCGCACACCCAGACGTAAGGGAAGAGCCAATATCGTAATTATGATATCAAGTATAAAAGTGTCCTCAAAGGTCAAAAGTTTTATGACCTTCACATGTTGCAAAAGTTTGACTATTTATATTTTTCACTCCCAGTATTTTTCTTCCTACTTTTATGTTTTATAAGATGTGTGACTCTATCAGGGTATCGTGGTGACAGGTCACATGGGTACAAACTAAACATAATTGAATCAACTGTATGGGGTACATGGGAGGTGAAAAACAGGTCTTGTATACATTTATCACTATGGATGATTACTAAATAATGATGATGACAATGATGATGATAATGATAGGCCTGATAATGAATCACATCAATGATATACTGCAATTTATTGTCACATTAAAAGGCACCATCTTTTCCAATATCTCTGAAACCGCACCTTAATTTAATTTAATCTAATTTAATTAAATTTGCTTTAATCTAATTAATTTAATTTAATTTAATTCAATTTAATTTAATTTAAGGTTTGTATTTAATTTACTTTCAAGAAAACTTGAGTAAATGCCACAAGCACTAAAACCATCATAATTTAGTGTTTTTATCTTTGGGTTAAAAAACCTGGTATCATGTAGTTTCATCATCATCAAGTCAGTAACCATCATAATGTATATTTGTGATGACTAAAAACTTATTCTAGTGAGTATTCATGGAGAAAACTCATATAGTTTGGGTTGATTTAACAAAATTTTCATTTAGTATGGTATTGCAGAGATGCTACAGGGAGCATTCCAAATTTCCTGAAATTCATGTGTGAGAGAGCGGAGCAACCAAGCCCACAGAACAAGCAAAGTATATGTACGGTACGCTAATTGTTTCCCGGACAGACCCCCAAATTTTGTTACAATGCTTTCACAACCAAAAGGAATTGTAAAAAAAAATATCAAACTTCTTAAGTTTACACTAAAGATCCTCTTTCTGAAAAAATTTCCAGAAATGCTTCAAATTCCAGTAAAATTTTCGTCTTTTCGAAAAAAAACTAGAAATCCAGAAATTTCCAGAAATATGGCATTTCTAGTATTGTTACAACAGACATTGGAAAGCAATAACAGAAGTGTACCTATCAAAAATTGTTAAGAAAGGTATCTAAATCTATATAGTGATTGTTTAACAATCACCTGGCAGACGTAAATTTAAATGTGGAAAAATGTTGAGGTAGGGCAGTAATTCATTATTTTTTATTAATTTTGTGAAAATGGAAGCTTTACAGAGTGATTTTCAGATGATCAACAGATAATGGACCTATATCTGAACTGCAAAACAAGAAAAAACATAATTTTTCACCAATACCCTAAAATATGCACTGCCTTAAAACATGACTCTTGTAACAATGATTATTGTATTGGAAAATCACACATTGTTCAAAAAATTACCCTGCATTCCATGGGTTCACTTTAAACTGTGACATTATGGAAGCATGCATGGGGCTATTACAACATTGTCTACTGTAGTGGCAAGTGTGTGCATGCAGGGCTAACGTTGTTGGCAGGGCTGGGGTTTGATGCAAAAATATCTACAGTGACTGATAAACACACAATGTTGGGAAAAATATCTTTAACAATTTAACTCACCAACCAATTCTGAAAAAATAAAAAGAGAGCGAATAGATTTATTATTTCACATATGAATATAATTCAATTAGAAAAGGACCATCTCTCTCAATATTTTGATTATCATACATCTGTACTATCTTGTCGAGCCATTAACTCTTAACGTGCAGAAGTCGCAGATCTGCACCACATAATACACATAAAGTCCATAGAGCTTTAAATCCTCTGGCACGTTAAGAGTTAAGGTGAGTATGTGAAATATTGTTTCATTTAGGGGTGGGGTAGGGGCAAGTAAGAAAGGGCACCACAATGTCAAAAGGGCACTAAAAGGGCACATGTACATGTAGATATTATTATCATATTGGAAAGTTTCATTTGGGGTGGGGTGGGGAGAAGGAAAGGGACACTATAAAGGGCACAAAATGGCACATGTACATGTAGATATAATCATAGGAGAGTTTCATTTGGAGTGAGGTGGGAGAAGGAAAATGACATTATAACGGGACACAAAAGGATATTGGAAAAGTATCATTTGGGGTGGGGTGAGGAGAAGGAAAGGGACGCTATAAAGGGCACAAAATGGCACATGTACATGTAGATATAATCATAGGAGAGTTTCATTTGGGGTGGGGTGAGGAGAAGGAAAGGGACACTATAAAGGGCACAAAATGGCACATACATGTAGATATTAATATCATATTGGAAAGTATCACTTGGGATGGAGTGAGGAGAAGAAACAAAACACTATAAAAGGCACAAAGGGTCACATGTACATATAGATTTTATCACCATGTTTAAAACTTGGGGAAGTTTAGCAAGAGTCAAAGTCCCCCACTCCAATTCGGCTGCCCCTTCCAGAGAGTAGCATCACATAATTCAACTATATGTAATCCTATTGACCAAATTGCAATGTTGCGTATAATTTATTTACTTTAAAAAGAAATAAATTTGTAAGAGTACACCAGCATTAAACAGTCACAATCCCTCCATCCAAAAATGTGAAGTACATTCTCTTTGCTATCATACAGAATTCTTACCAGAATACCAAAACTCATTTACCAGGAAATACTCCCAGCACATGCACTCTGCATTCAGAATGCAGATACAAACACCGAACAAGTATCACACTGGGTACAATTTTCTACTCAATTACCAACCTAGTACAATTTCATATTGGTGACCCAACATTTACTCCAGCAATAGTTGTTACCGTGACAATATCAGAAGACAAAGAATTAGGGTTGTCATTGTAGGGCTAGAGCTATCTACTTCTCAATTTACCCCATTGAGCCCAAAAGATTTGATCCTTCAGAGGTACTCAGACTATCTATGTGATTGAAAAAAGATATGTCAGCTGGACACCAGTGGTCGGGTTTGGTCCCTAGACCGAATTTAAGGGGGTTCATTTACTTAGTCCCACACATAGATTAGTGGGTATGTTTGGCGTCTTCACTGCATACACGCCCCAACTATGAAGTAGGTCAGTGACCGCGCTAGCGCCGACCCGTAGCCGCCGCGTACCGTAGCATTACGCGCGCACGCATCAATGATGTTAGTACATAACATTGCGCAATGAAATGAAATTACGCGCGCGCATACAGACAAAATGCGCACCGCGTCGCATGCATGCAGTATGCAGGTCATGAAGAAGCCAAACATACCCACTAATCTATGTGTGGGACTAGGTAAATGAACCCCCTTAAATTCGGTCTAGGGACCAAACCCGACCACTGGTGTCCAGCTGACATATCTTTTTTCATTCACATAGATAGTCTAAGTAATTTTGCGGGGTCAAATCTTTTGGGCTCGATGGGGTAAATTGAGAAGTAGCTAGCTCCCAGACTATTGGGTTTCCAGTGCAGAATACAGTTAGGGTTAGTGTTTGGGTTAGGGCTAGGGTTGAGGTCAGAGTTAGTGCATTAAATAATCGTTGTAGCAATTGTCGCCGTAGCAAATGTCATGCAATCTTCATATTACCATGAAATTTGATTAAAATTGATGAAAGACTTGTGTACAGTAATTTGTCCAACTTCAACCAAAATGACAAGTAACAAACATACACATAGTGTACATTTATACAGAAATAGTGATTACACAATCTTCCTGAACATTTCAGGTGCAAAAACGAAATTAAAAAAAATCATTGATATTTGACAATCACTTAAGAATGATTGAGAATAGAAATAGAAAATAGAAGGAAGTAGAAGTCAAGAAACAAATTAACATCAAAATTAATGGTACAGGAAAGAAAATAACTTACCTTCTAAGTCTTCTTAAAGATGAGAAAACAGGTCACAGATAGAGAGATAAAGAAGATAAATTAACAGGACAAGATGATATCACAATGAAATTCAATGCGACTTTGTCCAAGTTGCAGTATTGCACATTAACAATGTTCACAGATGAGTCACATAAACAAGAGATGGAAGATTATGAGTTGAAGAAGGTCTTTACACTTTATAGATTCAAATTTAAAAGAAAACTTTAGTAATTTGACTGCTGTGAAGTGTGAAGATGATGGTATGCCTCCACTCTCCCTTAAATTTTGCCAAGTGCCTGGTTTTGCTGGATCTGGTCACAATTATAGAGTTCATTAACTTGCACTTTAGCCCTGATAACTTGTCAGAACTGTTCCATTAACCTGCCAACCAAGCAACATCACTGAGGCATTGGACATTCCTTGATATGCTAAATACATGTAACTCAAAGTCCAGTGACCTTTGATCTTTGAACTTGTGAGTTTGGCAAAAATATTCCACTGCCAATGGCTAACAATATCAAGATTACTTCATTAGAAAGGACAGACTTGTAGTGTGGATCCCAGTCATGGGTATGGGTACGAGACCATGGGTATTGGTATATGGATACAAGACCATCATTACGGGTACGGACACGGGTATGGGTACAAGACCAAGGGTACTCATACAGATATAGGTATGGAGCCAAACTGAAGCATGGGTACAGGTATGGGACCACGGGTATGGGTACGAGACCATGGGTACGGGTATGGGTATGGGTCCGAAATACGGGACCCGAGTATGGGTACTACAAGTCTGGAAGGGGTATATTTTCATCTGCAACTTTTGTACACAACATGTACACAGCACGCAACAGGGTTGAGACATCACATTTTCACTGACATCTTGTAGTTTTATAGTCGAGCAAAAGGACAGCAGAAAAAGAAGACACAAGGAAGAAAACCAGAAGAGTGATTTACAGAACCGAGACTACAGGTTACAAAACATCACCACAACCAGATAACGTTTCCCTGAGAACTACACATGTAAGGATCTAGAACTATAAAGCCCCGTTCAGACAGAAAAATGTGTAGGTGAGGTGGTTCAGAATGGTCTTAAAACACTCCGTTAACCCCCTTCAGATAGCACAAAGTAGGCGTAGCAGATGCGCCTTTTCACCATCTTAAACCATTCACACAGCGACCAGAACAGGAAGTATATACGCACAATTATCTTTTGTTCTTTGACAAGGATGTTGGTGAACTCTGCATGCATCACTGCATAACGAGTAGCAGAGGTGGCTTAACCCTTTCACACAGAAAGTGAAGCATATCAGCTACTTCTTTTCTAGTAGAGGAACAATGTTAACCCATTGGAGACGATTTGATTTCAATATAACACACATTTTCCATAGACCCCAACACGAGTTAACTCGTACTTAGTCTCCAACGGGTTAAGGTTCCGTGACAATTTCATAGGGACAAAGGTTTGAAGGTGGTTTTGGATGATCTGAAGGGTACTAAACAAATTTGGCTTGGGTAACCCTCTTCAAATTGTCAGCAATTTTTAGCAGGGGTCAAAATGGGTTCTACAGGGGTCAAAGTTGAAAAATTGTCTAATCAGTTCGATTCATATATCAAATTACTTGTCATGTCAAGCAGAATCTAAAAAGGTATAGTTTGCCCTATTTTCTGGCATGACTAATTCATCTAAGTAACTCAATCCAACCAAAAATGCAATCTTAAACTTAAAATCTCAAAAATCAAATTTAAGATAAGATGCATAGTATTGCATGTACACACAGGTGTTGTATAAGCCTATGTTAAAGTACATATGTGCGATTTTTTAATTTGAAGGTTATGGCAAGCATTTAGGTTTAAGAAAGTAATTAAGTTGAAAAATACATGCCAGAAAACATATATTTCAATATCAAAATCAGTCAAATTGGATGATTTAAGAATTTGAACTTTGCCCTAGTTGCATTGACCTTTCCACATTTTTGGTCATAGAGACTTAACGGTTAATCGCAGATAGGGCAAACTATACCTTTTCAGATTCTGCTTGACATGACAAGTAATTTGATATATGATTCGAAACGATTAGACCATTTTTCAACTTTGACCCCAGTAGAACCCATTTTGACCCTTGCCAAAAATTGCTGACATTTTGAAGAGGGTTACCCAAGCCAAATTTGTTTTGTACCCTTTAGACAATCCAAAACCACCTTCAAACCTTTGTCCCTGTGAAACTGTCACATAACCTTAACATTGTTCCTCTACTATTCACCAGCTTTGAAGTACCTCTGCTACCCCTCCAAATCCTGTCTGAATGGTTTAAACTGGTGAAAGGAATACGAGGTGAGCCGGCTCTCAAACACTTCCGGAGATGTTTCAGAGCTGGCTCACCCAGTCCTCCTTTTGCCATTTAAACCATTCATACAGGATGTGGAGGGGTAGCAGGGGCGCTTCAAAGCCAGCAAAGTTGGTCATCTGAATGGGGTTTAAATTTACTGTTACTACCCCATTATAACATAATGATACAAGCCCTGATGTTCCTGAACACTTATGTCATACATTTTTCAAACAACAACAACAACAATGAGCAGCAACATCCTACAAACATCAGGGGATACAACACGGGGAATGTAAAAATATTAGTAAAAAGGGAGTCTAAGTTTAAGACTTTTTTATTATCATATCCAATCCAAAACAGTATATATGAGGGTTTGGAAATTAAGACTACTGTAAAACACTATACTTTCGCGAAATGAAACTTTCGCGAATAGGAGCCGACAGCCATTTCGCGAGCATGAAACTTTCGCAAATGATTCAGAATGAAAAAAAAATATAGGCCTATAGCGAAATTTGCTAGGAGGAAGCATTTGGGTGTTTTATTAATAAATTATCGCAACAATTTATAGAAAATATTTGTTCTAATGCCTCTAAAACACCGTTTTATCAAATGTAAAAGTGCATTGCGACCATCGTTAGTGACCACGCACCACTATCTTGAGTCATGTGATTTGTACAGTACACAGTCTTGTATTGGCGTTAAAAAAAAGTTGTGTATACACAAGCTTTCGCGAATCTTGACTCCTCGCGAAATTCGCGAAAGTTAAATGCTCGCAAACATTTCTGGTTTTACAGTATGTCTTGAATTCTCCTTATCACATAAAATACTGCAATAAGCGGGCAGATGTTGTGTGCATACAGATTTTGCTGGGCATACGTGTACCCAATCATTTGTGCGTGTTAAAAGTGCATGGTGGGATTTAAAAACCTCTACATTTTATTAATGAGTCTGCAAAAAGTTTCAGGTTTCAAGTGAATGGTGTGTCAAAGGAATGTGTGTATGCACACTGTGAGATGTGCAAAGGGGTGTCACAAAATATTGAATACTGAGGAAAAATATTGTACACATTCAGGAACTTTTATTTTGACTCTACTATGTGGCTGAGGAGTTGATCCAGTTTTCCACACAAATACATTTTTAAATTAACTTTTTTTGGCAAGGTGCTTGCTTTGCTTAATTTACTAAACTAAGATGTGACTTCTGTTGAATAAAAAGAATAACACCATTGTCTCACAAAGAATAAAAGCAGTGGCTGCCATTGAAAGACTCCATAATTTATAGAAAATTCGGTTAAATTTCAAAATTGATATTTTTTTAACTGGATTAAGATAATACATCAAAATGTTGAATGACAATTTGGTAGACAAAGAAAATATTGTACTCCTTGTGAAATATCGGACTCGTCTGTGACTCGTCCGATATTTGTCATAACTTGTATTTATATTTTCTTGTGTCCACCTCAAAGCCATCCAGTACCATATAAATGTCAGGTATTTGCAGTGGGGAGAACTGGGCTAGGAGTGCGCTACAAAAAAAAAAACCAGCCTACAGACAAATAAAAAGGACAGCAAAACATGTCAGACAACAGCTGTACACAAGACGATGCAACTATTTTGTGGTTTGTGATAATAATTCTACCAATTCTAGATGTGTGTGTGGAATGCTACATAGGACTGCTCTTGTTACAACACAACACATCCCCAACAAAAACCGTGATTCCAGGACGGACAACATCATTTGGAACAAAACTTACCTTCTAAATCTGACCAGACCCAAGGACATTATGCAAGAAGGCATATTAAAGGGAAATAGGAGGATTGGAAAAAGTCATTACTTTAAGATCAAACTACTCTAGAATTAATTACACTATTCAAGGCTTTAAGTTTTACTGTCTACATTTTATGGTCAAATGTTTAGAACTCTTAAAACAATAACCATCAGTACTCATTATGACAGGTGACTTTGTTGTGTAGCTTTGTATGGGATCAATTTCTAATATTATCTATATCTATTGGGTACTAGAACTAGTTAATGAATGTTTGTTTCTCCACAAGTAAATGACAAATCCTTCCAGCCAGGAGATACAATCCACCTGGTGTATACATTGGTATATGTTTCAAGCTGTTTGGTTTGGGGGGCATTTGGACTTCTCCTAATTATGGCAATGTCCTTTAATGCAATAATTATAGTGTATTTGTAGCCCTTTTTACATTTCATAGATAATAAAATGTACAGAATCTCAAAGCCTATTTCATCCCTAAATATATATTTTTGATATCAAATATATATGTTCATCTCAATTTTATAGAAAAATAAAAATTATAGGAGAAATGTTATAAAATTGAAAGCTAGTGGTTGCATTATGGTTTTTAAAAATTACGAAGGAAGCAGTGGAACAAGCAAAAATTGAACGAGTTTGCATAAAACTTAAGAACAATTCAACAATAAAATAAATAATCTCTCTGATCGGTGATGTATTTGTAGTGACTTGGTCACTCGCTCAATAGTTTGTTGAACTGTACAGCTCTAACCGGTTTCAACCGGTTCGTGATGTTGCAATAATTCTGCATGTCTTGTATAAATTTAGCAATCACTACTGGTATATTTTAACAGCATGATTTAATCCGTCGCTAAGCCAATCATCATTGTTAATTGTCCGCGTGACATCTCTGTGGAAACTTCCATTCCTTCCGCGAATTATATTCAGCCCAGCATGTTTCATCCATTCTCGGTCACACGCATACACGCATCTTGCTTGAGTCAACTTCATCGGCTGTCTTCTTGGCAACTGCATCAGCTAGGCTGAGCATGTTCAACACCGGCTTAGTTTTTGTTCCCTCTTTCTCGTAACGATATTTCTGGCGTTGTTACTCTCGAAGCCTAGCTTTATCTTTCTGCTATGTTTTCATCAGAAAGCCGATCCTCTCTCCTGCAAACAGCTCCCGGCACGATTCACACCGGCTAGCCCTTTCCAACCTCACCGTTCTGGCGATTCATTGCCTTCGAACATTTGTTACCTACGATCTAAATTTATCTCGGCATCATTATCTCATATCCGGAGCGACAGCCACTGTCCTGTAAAGCTAAACCGTCGATAGCCTCAGCAATGTCACCACAACTTTACCTCCGCAACGCTCTTTAGCTCCAACACGAGCGAGTGTCCGGCATCTACAACGTCTCCGAGTTCAGCGCAGGTCGCCCATCTAGCGCTTTCCGACCCACCCGACCTAGTTTTCACCGGAGAGGCACGGACAAGCAAACTCTCGAGAGCCCTTTTCTCACCATTACGCACAACCGCACTCCGTCCAGCCTCCTGCAAGGGCCAAGTCTTCAGGCGAACCGGATAAGCCCGGACTTTCAACCGGGCGCCACAGATTATTCAAGCGATCTCAGTCTAAAGATCTAGGACTCAGTTGGACATTCAACCTCACATTTATCTCTTGCTTCCATTTTCACGTAAGCATATTTTTCATGATCTTGTCATCGTAAGCACATTTCAATTTATTCCTGTGCTTAAAGTCTTGGTTATGCATTTTAGTACGAATAATATCCTCTGGCTAAATTACGCTGAAGCTACTAAGTCACGTTATTTAATCTAACGTGCTTTCTTTGTGCAATATCGCCAAGATCAAGTCAGCACTGGCAAATATTTATATTTCATATAAAATACAGAAAAGGAAATGTTCTGTTCTGGTCATTATTTGTGTAAAACTAGATTGTGCCACGTAATTTAGTAAAAGGAAAATTTGACACACAAATCTTTACAATCTTAACCATCATCATTTAATTTACTGTCTTTCAATCCATCAACTTTATCAAACCAACCGTGCGTCACA
>JZLH01S0608526.1:32158-59213 GCA_001188425.1 Eucidaris tribuloides | reverse complement strand
ACATAGCTCGCATCGTCTTCCTTATGAAAGCGAGGGCATTCCAGCCTTTTGTCATTGCGGTATGTCCGGTATGGCAAGCTGAGAGGCCAGAATATCTCGGCGTTCCCATGACCGCCGCTGTTGAAAAATTGGCAAATTTGGTAAATTGCATTGCCTCCGAAAAATGGCCCTAGAATCAAAACGCCTTACTCAAAATCAATGATCTTGGTATCATTTTATAGGAAAAAGACTGTTCTTACCAATGAAATAAAAATTAATGACATTTTGCCGATAATGGTGAAGAAATTAGCGATTATACTCGTAGCATTCTTTCTGGGCCACCCTGTATAGTTTAAATCCTCTGGCATGTAAAGAGTTAATGAGCCATTTTGAAGTAACTAACCTTCACTGCCTCCTTGTAGGATGTATTTGGATTTCTTGTCTGATCCCACGGTCTGCATCATGTTGTTGAAGAAGTTATAAAGCTGAAATCAAAACAAAACAATAGATATGAGATTATTTTATTATTGCAAATGTGAGTAAACTAAAAGGCAGTGACATAATTGGGGGAAATAAAAAAAAATGCCTTTACAACCAACCTGGTTGAAAGTTATACCAAAGATACACCATCAGGAGTGGATCTCCTGGCTAGAAGGATTTGTCTTGAGGAGAATCAAGAGTGAACATACCAGCAGTTTAATTCTCTTGAGGCCCAAGATAATTAAACCCCATAGAAAGCTACACAACTTATTTTTCTGTCACAAGGCAGACTGATGGAAGATATTTTTAATCAACTTGGACTACATAATTTTCACAGCAGAATCCTTGCATAAAATGCATACTCTACTTGATTCTAGAATAGTTTCAGCTTAAGTTGAGGACTACCCCCAATCATGTCATTTACCTTTAAAGTGGTGTGGGTGTACCTCAACAAGGTTGTTGTTGTTCTAAAATCAAAATCAGATTTTGTTTATTTAAGTGATTCATGTTGTTTTTTTATAATTAACCCCCCCCCCTAAAAAAAAAAAACTAATATATATATATATATATATATAAATAAAAATAAAAATACCACCATAAGTGGGGAAAAGGGGTGTGGGTTGATATAATTTCAATCAATCCATCATTTAAAACACATAAACCTTTGATTTATCAGAACATTTTAAACAAAAAGTGGAAAACTCAAATTTTCATTTCTTGTTTCTTTTTTCCCCATTTGTCACATGACCAATTTGTTATGTATTTTCTACCTAAATCTTTTATGATTTAACAAACAGGATAATCATGTGAATTAAATCTGCCAACTCTCACCAAAATATTTATACATGAAGTTGTCAGCACCACCATACTGAAGTAATGTACACTTTCACAACATACGCATAAGTCAGCAAAATTAAGTGAGTTGAATTAATAAATTAATGTTTTGACTTTTTAAAAACAATTAATTTGTAACAAAAGATTAATTGCTTATATACTTTTGTGAAATAAAGATCAGATTTAAGCTTTCAACATTAGAGCTGGATTTCGGTTGGGTAGTAGATTTTGCCCCCCCCCCCCCCCTCCCACTGTCTTCTTATTTTGATCCACTATGTTTTTTCATTAAAGTGATAGGCTAACATTGTGGAGCTTCAATTTAAAAAATTGTCAAACTGTGATATCTGAGCTACATAGTAGTGTTCAAATTGACAAATAAACACCCTAGAATACAAAAGTTTGGAAAGTTACACTGCCAATGGCAAGTTATACATGAATAAACAATAAAACTCGGGGCAAGTTTTATTGACCTAGGTGTACACACAGTAAGTCTATGGGAGGAAATGGGCAAGTGAATATGCTCAACTTACGATTTTCACTTTTTTAAAGCACTAAATAATCATTTTGAAATACAATTTTTTTCAGGGCTTCATTTTTAGACCTCATCAAAGACACTGGTAGGATGGGGAATCATGCGGCTCAGATTTTTTTAACTGTGGTAAATGTTAGCCAATACCTTTAATCTTGGTGGGGGGGGGGGGGTGAACCCATGGGTCATACCCTGGCATGGATTTAATATTGCCAAACTCCCTGGGTAAACAATATTTCTTTCCTTTGGAAATGTCAAATCTATTCTACATTTGTTATAATTATCATACTTGATAATGCTCAAGGTACAATTGCACTTTGTGTGAAAAGAGATTGCATCACAATAATTCTGTAAATAATTTAAGTTTAATATTTTAGCCAAAAAGGACTTCATTCCATCATTTATGATAAGCCGTATGTACAAGTGACCAAAAGCAAATGCCTACAATGGTATGCAGATAATTTAATATAGTACTGGTACTTATCAATTGTCTCTCATACATATATACATATCCTAGATGCACAGTCCATGTATCTACCAACAGGCTGCGGTTGCCATGACAACAGGAAATAAACAAGATACCTGGCATACTCCAGGAGGAAAAGAAAACAATGAACACTCAAGGAATTCACGATATCATACAGTCATTGAAGGCCAAAGGTGCAGCTGAAAATTTATGAGCCTGTTTCCTGCCAGCAGTAACGGCATGGCAATCATATATCCATAACCATAAATATATTACGACATTGGGAGTCCGAATGGAATGATATATGCGTTTCATAGGGACTATAGAAATGTTTGTTAAATGAGTGATTTTTTTTTTAATTTAGCACAATGTATTGTATTATTAAATCATGTTATTACACGACATGAGGTCATCTAAATTGCACAATGATAATCATGTTTATTCTTTCTTTAATTATGCAATGGTACTTAAAGGGATAGGCTAACATTGTGGAGCTTCAATTTAAAAATTGTCAAACTTTGCTATTTGAGCTACAGAGTAGTGTTGGAATGGACAAATAAACACCGTAGAATACAAAAATTTGGAAATTTATGCTGCCACTTGCAAGATATGAATGAATAAACAATTAGTACTCGGGGCGAGTAAAAAATAGCCTAGATCCACACACGGTAGTCTATGGGAGGAAATGAGCAGGTGAATCCGGTCAACTTGCGATTTTCACTTTTTTAAAAGCACTAAATAATAATTTTGAAATACAATTTTTTCAGGGCTTCAATTTTAGACCTTGTCAAAGACACTTGGAGGGTGGAGGATTATGTAGCTCACATTTTTTTTAACTTTGGTAAATGTTAGCCAGTGGCTTTAATACTACTATTACATGCAGTAGAAGTAGCAGTAATATTAGAGCACATGCAGTCATAGTAGTAGTAGTAGTAGTAGTAGTAGTAGTAGTAGTAGTTGCATAATGGAGGAACCAGGTGCAGCATGTCGCAGCTGGTTGTTTCTACTAATCATAGTTGCATTGAGTTATGGTTTGGCTAATAGTTTATTGTCCCCATATATTTCCAAACTCAGTCTGACGTCACCACTGCTGCTTTCCATTACAGAAGAGACTGCAGTATGGTCTTTTTCTTAAACAATGTCGTAACAGATTGACAGAGATCTATTTCAGGTATGATGGAACATGTGGATTTATTCAAAAATAAAAATGTGACTCCTGAAAGGGTCTGTTGTCATTCTGCTGAATTTAGATGACAACAACACTATCATTAACCCGTTGCTTCCGAGATTCTGAAAATCCCATAGAATTAACACAGGGCAGATCCAGTTCCTGTAGCCAATGGGTTAACAAAGTTTATTAACCGCAACCCCTCCCTCCAACCCAACCCCTCCCTCCAACCCCCCCCCCCTTCCCAAAGAAAAAGTATCATAAAATTAAAATTAAACTCAAATGATACTACATGTAAGTGCTTCCACTTGCATCACTATTAGGCAATCAATTATCGCTGGCATGCATAATGCAACCATGCTACAAATACCTTACACGATACCATCATCTACTTTGGAAAAATTTCATTAAATGCTACTTCTAAAAATGAGTTAAATAACCCATGATCAATAACTTGGTTGGAAAAAGATCCAAATTTTTTTAGAGCTATATTTCTAAGTTCAGTAAACATCATATTATTGCAATTTGTATGGATAGCAAACCTACAGCATGTATATGAGGTGATTAGATACCGGTATTATTAGATAAAGTCATGCATTCATTAAATTCAATCAGTCAGCCATGTAGAAGATACTCTGAATTTACCAATGATAAAAAGTGCATTTTTGTGTCAAAGCTGCATAGTCCTGAGAGAGTTATTCATCAGAAGAGTAATGAAATTTAAACTTGATGAGCTTAAAAGAGTTATGAACATATCCTTGAGTCCCACTGGAATTCAATTTTGTTAAAATGGCACATAAGTGATCTAAAAATAAATATATTTCTAGTAATAACACTGTAACACTTATTTGAAAAGGAACTAAAAATCAAATTGATTCTGTTATTGTTGTTGCACATGAAGTTGCCCTATTATTCCTTGACATGTTGTACAAACACTTTCTCATTGCCTGTTTCCCCCCTTAACTCTTAACAAGCCAGAGGACTTAAGCCTCTATGGACATTACATGTATTATTTGGTGCAGATCTGCGACTTCGGCACGTTAAGAGTTATTGGCAATTTTGTCTCTTAAAGGCAGGGAATCTTATTTGCATCCCTCCCACAGCACAGCAAAACATCACTAATGCCCTTAGGCTATTTACGCAGGACATGTCAGTGAAATCTTAAGATCAGTGATTACCTCAAATTTTAAACATGCACAAAAACCAAATTAGCGTTTAGTGTACATTTCATACAAGGAATTTTTGTTTCTGGGAGATAATTAAAATCTATAAGTCTAAGGGTCACCATATTTCCATTACAACTGCATTTCTAGCTCCTATACTTTGCTTATTAGATGAATTTTCTTTTATATAAATAGTGTATGATGTGGAGTGCACTATACTAGATTATATGCACGACAAATGCATAATCATCCCGAGTGCAGTTTTAGTTCAACGAGGCCGAAGGCCGAGTTGAAATAGAGCTGCACGAGGGATGATTATGCATTTGGAGTTCATATAGTCTAGGATAGTGCACGACATAACATACACCATTTATTATAGTAAATAAAGTGTATTTATAGCATTACTAATTTTAGCATAATATTGTAGAAATAAAAACAACACGGCAAACTGAACCAGTGCAGTGCGCACGAGGGCAGTCAATGACCCCGAAATGATAGCGTATCATCGCGTATTACGCGCTGAGTGCAGTGCGCGCTGGAATACGCTCTGAATTTTGCGCGCACATCACGCAAATGTAATCAACATTATACAGATAAAGTTTTTCTCCATTTCTTATCATTTTTCTGAAATTAAAACAGCTTCCCATCTTATATTAACAATATATAGTGCAAGCATTGGTCGTCAACACTTCTCTAAAGTTAGTGCCCTACTCTCTTCATCAGAAAAAAATTATCCCATAGCTTGAAAATGATATAGGTACTAGCGTAAAAAGAATGCCAGTATCTGCAGTTTAATCTGGGATTGTATTTTCGTCCCAAAGCAGAAAAGTTATAGTGCACGGTCGTGCACTATAACTTAAACAATGAATGACACGTGATACCAATTCAGCCAATCACATATTGTGTTATAAATACACTATTTACTATAATATAATAGTGCATTTACTCAATGTTAATTATCTTGCATTTAAAAATGAAGCACTTCCTTTAAGAGGCCATATAATTGGACCTGAACCCCCCCTCCAAAAAAAAAGAATAATAATAATAATAAAATAAAAGAATAAATAAAATAAATAGAAACATAAACATTCAACTTAATATAAATATGAAACTGGAGCAAACTACTATATATCTTGGCATAACCAAGTTTATCTGAGGTCCTTCCTGCAGAAACATGAACCTTTTCATCCTTTTAAAACAAATTGATGGAAAAATGACATTGGGTCATCACATCCCTCACTCACCCCTCCCCAAATCCTCCTGTTTGACAAAATTCTTTATCTGCCTCCATGTCATTTATCATAAAATCCACTGTGTTGTTTCTGACATTCACATGTGATTGACACAATAATACATCAATCAAAAAATCAAGTGCCCTAATCCAACCAGGCCACATCATTGTAGTGCCACGCCCCCTAAATGAAATGTGCGACAAATTATCCATTCCATACAGTTGTAGTTACACTTCAGAGGAGCCTGGTAGGGCATTATTATAAGTGCATTCATATCAATCAAATTTCAATTTAATTTTCTGCTGGGAGCAATGCTACTACAATAATAACAAAAGCAAACTTGTGTACAACCTGAACTCTGGGGCAAACCAACAATAATGCAGTGATAAAAGCATCAGTATTCTTGCTATAGTTGATAATAGGAATTGGCGTGTTTCAGACCACAATGGTCACAGAACTGTAACAGTAGAAGTCAATCAAGATTAACGTGACAAAATAATATTTCAAATTGTGATAAATGATATTTCCCACTGTGACAAATGAAATTTCTCTTCACGTTCAGATTACTGTCGGGTCAGCAAACATCGTTCTCTGTAGCCAATCTCCACCATTTACGATATCGTCCCTCGAACACACTGTGGACGAGACTTCATTGTTCTCCCCACAGATATGCTGTTGACATTGTCGTCGCTGGCAACCAATACGAAATGACAATCGTTTGCCTTTGCGACTATCGATTTTCCTCTTCCGCACAACAATCAGGGCACCCGTCTCGATATTGAAGTTGTCCTAGATATTAATGATTTCTGCTAACTGCATCTGACCGTAAATCAAGATTTTTATTGATCACAATCTCTGGTTACATTTAATTGCAGGATGTGGAGATGGTATTTCTCTTACACTTGTCCACAATGAATAGAGTTGTAATTATATGCTCAATCAAAACACAATGTTTACAGGAATACAAAAGCGATATTCACAATATGGACCAAGTTGTTAGATGTTTAGAGAGATCATGTAACATCTCTCAAATGCTCACACATATTTACTTAATGACCTTGGCATTCTCCACATTAAATACATGTACTGAATGACCTTGAAACTCTCAACATTAAAACGTGTACCAGTATTTCATGACCTTGACAACTCTCCACATACAGTACCGCTCGAGAATAATTCCCAGTGGGAATATTCCAGAATATTCCAGAATATTCCCACTCAAAAGATTCCTTCGCATTTGCCGGTAGAGTTCTTCACATTATGCTGAGCTTGTCTGAGCACTTGATTGGCTTTTCCAATGCATGAACATATGTATTAACCTGATGTGAGACTGTAATTGACAAGGAATTAAGTTATTTTATATTTTGAAATTTAGCCCAATTCCATTTTATTCTGGAATATTCCAGAATATTTGAGAACATTCCAGAATATTCCAGAACAGGTGGAAAATTATTCTCGAGCGGTACTGTATCAAATACAGTCAAACCTTTGTAAGAGGCCACTTCTCTATAGTAGCCAACCTGCCTATATTGGCCTCTGATGTGATTCAGACAAATTATGTGTTGACTGTTGAGGAACCCGAATACAGCAGCCACCTGTTTATTTCATTACTTGACAAAGAGAAAGGTCCCATGCGTATCATATGCTAACTGATGACCGCATAGCACCTTCCTAATTCAATATATCCACATCTTCTGTAGATCAGCGTGATCAGAATATCACAAACTAAATCATTGCCACCATCATCATCAACATCATCATCATCATCATCATCACCAATCATCATCATTATCAATCATTAATCACCAGAATACATCTACATCTTCTGTGGATCCAACATAATCAGAATATCACCACCACCATCATCATTCATCACTATCATCACCATCATCATTACCATCATCACCATCACCACTATTATCACCATCATCACCATCACCACTATCATAAATCACAACCATACATACATCCACATCTTCTGAAGATCCAAACTAACAGAATAGTGTCATCATCACTATCATCATCATCATCATCATCATCATCATCATCATCATGTTACTACCATTATCATCATCTGTCATTACCATCATCAATCATCACTATCATCACCATCACCACTATTATCACCATCATCACCATCACCACTATCATAAATCACAACCATACATACATCCACATCTTCTGAAGATCCAAACTAACAGAATAGTGTCATCATCACTATCATCATCATCATCATCATCATCATGTTACTACCATTATCATCATCTATCAGTACCATCATCATCATCACCACCATCATCATCATTTTCATCATCATTACCATCATTATCATCATCATTACCATCATTATCATCATCATCATCACTATCATCATCATCATCATCATCATCATCATCATCATCATAATCAGTTACTATCATTATCAGCATCTATCATTACTATCATCAATCATCACTTTCATCATCATCATCATCACCACCATCATCATTTTCATCATCATCATTACCATCATTATCATCATCATCACTATCATCATCATCATAATTATCATCATCATTACCATCATTATCATCATCATCACTATCATCATCATCATCATAATTATCATCATTATCATCACTCATCACCATCACCACCACCACCATCATCATCATCATCATCATCATCATCATCATCACTATCAACATTTACCATCATCCACTACCTGAGACATGTAGCTCTCTTAGTACACATTTTTGTGTACAACAGAACTGAAATCATCTTTCAAATGAGAATATTGGACTTGAATAAGTAAATCGTTCTCCAATCAACAGTGAAATTAAACTTCAACTTGATATTAATAAAATGTACAAATAATAACATTAAACTCAGCATTGGTCATATCATCTTGGGATTCCTCATTAGCTCATAGATATTCATACAGTTCAATGAGTGTTCAGATGCCTTGTGAAAAATGAGATAGGAATATTTATATATTGCTCAGTGTATGACATTTAGGTTCACATTGCTTACTATGTCTCAGTTACATAAACTATATTTGTTACAAGAGTTTTTTATTATTAAATAAAAGCAAACGAAAATAACCTGAAACATTCAAAATCTAAAATCAAAATGTATTGCACAAAAAAGATACAGCCCATGTACTCAAAGTCTTGTTTTGATAATATACATCTATAGGTCAGTATGTCATGACCACTTTATTGGAATACTGTACTGCATGTCTGAACCAGAATTCTTTTCTTTTATCCAATGCATTAGACATTTTCATAGCTTGTACATCATTCAATTGGTAAAGTATTTTATGTGTAAATATGCTGGGCTAGAATGTTTTACTGCTACTACCGGTAGTTTTGTGGTGAAAAAGAAGCTATTAATACTGTGGCAACTTTTAACCACATGTCATAGTTCCCTGTTGCTAGTCTCAGTTCCAGACCCTACAACTTTTTTTTTACCTTCTAGTACATGTAGACAAACTTGCAAGCATAGCCTGCAATGCAAGTCCCATGGAGCCTTAATACACTAGTCTTAGTTCATGGCAGTTAACTGATGAAACTAATTTCCCAAGTATGGGATGGGTTCCTTCAAAGGTCTGAAAGCTAGACAATTTTGTTGTATGGTATTGAGCAATCAATCTCCTTTAAGGTGTATGAATTACTATCATCTCTAATTGGCAGTAAGGCTTTTATCTAAATTGCATAACAGCATAGCTACTGTATGTGTTACAAATACAGTTACAGGAGACCACACATTCGCATGATTTACTATTCAACATCTACTATACATGCAACAACATTTTCCGATGTGGTTTACTCAATAACTGTTTGCATACATAAATATTGGCAAGTCTTGATTTATGTGCTCTTTAGAATTTGAAGTGAAAAAGGTAATGGTAGTCCTGGTGATGCTAGAATCAAGTTTACATTTTGCGGATATGTGGCTGTGCCTACCACCCTTTTTCATAAATTTCAGTGTAGACCTGCAAATTTCATTAAAGGGGATTGAAACCCAGACACATTCCTGCAATCAGAGATTACAGAACAATACAAAAAGGAAATTAGTGAAAGTTTGAACAAATTTGGTTGAACGGTTCAATAGTTATGTTTGTTCAAAGTTTATTTGATCCTTGTTTGTGGAGGATTGTTAAATTGGCAACTCTACCAGCTTTTTAGATGAAAGTGTGGAGAACTTTCCCATTGGTTTTGTACACAAATTTTCACTTATTCTCACTTTTAATCAAATATCTGATTTGCTCTTGCTTGTTGTGCAAGTATGTCCTGGCAAAAATGATTCTACATGTTTTTCTGAAAGAATTTAGATACTTTCTCAACCGACACTTCAGAAAACTGCAAATTACTGAAAATTTGTGTACAAATTCAATAGGAAGTTCTCCACACTTTCATCTGAAAAATGGGTAGAGTTGCCAATTTAAGGATCCTCCATAACAAGGATCAAATAAACTTTGAACAATCATAACTCTTGAACCGTTCAACCAAATTTGCTCAAACTTTCACTATTTTCCATCTTGTATTATTCTGTACTTTCTGAATTCAGTAAGATGTCTGGGTTTCATTCCCCTTTAATCTTTCACAAAGTGTGCTATTGCTGTGACGGACATAAGAAAACAATGTAAAATCGACCTACTGAAAATTGTTCTTCTTCTTTCGTTCACTCACATGACTATGGACTGAAATAATACTAACAGTAAAATATAAAAGGGTATCAATGAATACAACACATATATACACTATATCAGGGTAGGAATTAATTTTTATTTTTTAAGGGCAATTTTTATGAGAGCCTTGGGGCTATTTTTGAATTTTGGGGGGCTGTTTTTCGACCACTGGGGCTACTTTTTCGCTGCACGTCAGTATTTGAAGAATGCAATGAATGATGTTTTAGCTGGTGCTTCATCCATAAAAGCAACCATTTAATTCATTTTTGTTTCAATGCCATAATAAAAAAAAAAGTGAAATTTTTCGTAGCAAGTCTGAGGGCGATTCTGAAGGAAATGGTCGCCCCAAAGAATTGGGTTTGGGGGATTTTAAGGGGCGATTTGGGCTTTGCCACGGGCTAAATCGCCCGTCGCCCTGGGTTATTTCCTACGCTGCACTATATAAAAAAAACCACACTCCTGGCTTTGAGCTGCACAACATCACCAAAAATCTTATTGTAGGATGGGATGGCTTGGGGCCAGAATTTACTATGACAATGGATTCATAATCTAAAATTGTTTATACCGAGAAATTGTAATTTCTAAAATCATTAAAGAGCAGATATCATTATACAAGTACAGTTTCCTTTGGCACCCCCCCCCCATAATTTTTTAATTTTTACCAATTTCTAAAATGTGGAAGCATTTCAGAGCATTTGATTTTCCAGACATTAAATGATATAGGTCGATATCTCAAAACACAAGGGGAAAAAATTATTTTTCACCATTTTCCACACCTGCCTTTGACATGAAGTAAAATGTGCTTGCAGTTGTACCTGTACTCAGTAATAATGCTCATATCTATCTTACATTCAAATTTGGCCTTGCCCTTGAGTCAATTTTATCTGACTTTTTCAAATAAAGTATGCTTGAAAGACCAGTAGAACAATACAACTTAAATGATTCTATTCTTAGTCTACATCAATTAAACAATAGGAACTATATTTTTGAAATAATGAATGATGATTAAGCAATAATGGAACGTAGTGCGTAATAGAACATCGATACAGGGGAGAAAGAGAAAAAGGAGTTGAATGTGATTACATGTATGATGTCTTCTACGGTTTCTATGGTAACACACACCCCCAAAATTAGTAGCTTCATGAATAGATGACAAAATGTAATTCTACTCCGACGTAGAAACAAACCCATGTCATATCCAACCTCATAATTATTGATTTACATTAATCAAAGACATTTTTTTTTCATTCCACTGTTTACATGGCAACAACTCGCATTATTTCAAAGTACTACATAACTATGTAAGCGAACATTCCGGGAGCAAGGTAAAATCGTAAATGAAATTTGTGGCATCGTAGGACGTTCGAAAAACAATTCCTATCCTTATTTAACGTTTGCGACTCGGTCCTAATTTACTGCAATTGGGCGATCACGCGGCCCTCGTATAATTGTATCGGTCTAACAGCATTGATACGTTGGGGCGTTTTCATTATCTAATGCTCTTTGTGAATATAACTCAATTATCTCTAATGAACATTGTATGGCTGGCAGTAAGGCACGGACCACAGACCGATCATTTTATGTTGCCATGGAAACTGCAGGGACACACACACACAGACAGACAAAAACCCACAATGAAACACTTCATCATTAAAGTACAAACTGGTGTATGGCACTGGTGTTTTTAGGTACACAAACACTTAATATATATTCAAGTATTTTCTATTTTGTTTTCTCCCACATGCTGAATAGAGGTAATTTATGCTTTTGGAAAATAATGATCAATTAATTTTCCTCCTTTTTGTGTTTGTGAGATGGATATACACCAACTTATACCTTGAAAATCACATGCTCTGAAATGTTTAAATGTTTTAGAAATTGGTCAATAAATATTTTTAAAAGGGGTGTGGCGGGGGGGGGGGGGGAGAGTAATGACGAAGATGATAATTGATGATGATGATGATGATGATGATAGTGATCAATGATAATGATGATAATGATGATGATGCTAATGATGATGATGATGATGCTAATGATGATGATGATTGATGATGGTGATGAGTAATTGTGTGATATTCTGATTATGTTGGATCTACAGAAGATGTGGATGTATGGTGGTGATTGATGATTGATGTGATGATGATGATGATATTGATTGATGATGACAATGATGTTAATTATTATTATTATTATTATCTATTTCGGCAAATCAAAAGTACAAAATACAAATTATCATACGACACATAAAATGTACATAACACAATTACAGAAACGTGTATCCACCGGACTGACGGGGTCAAAAAAAGTTAATAAATAACTGTAGTCAATAAGACTATTTGACCCAATCCAGTGGATGCTCACAGAAAAACAGAAAAAATAATACGAGCAGAAGCAGTAAGAGATACTAAATACGCTTATTTAACCTAACTTAAACAATAACAACGCAATACTTAAGTTATGGAGTGGGTTTACGAAGATATGAAAAAAAATAAAATTAATGTTAATGTTAAAATGTTAATGTAAAAGTTCATGATGATAATTCCAACAATTCACACAATATGTCATTTAAAAACAATTTGTTGTAGGTTTAATGGCAAGACAATAACAAACTTTGTGAAATATTGATGACAAATTTGTCTGATCGACCAAAACTATACTTGGGCTACGAGGAATTGCCCTGTTCCAAGTAGTGCTGTATTATTTCAACATCAGTCAAATGTGTTTTAGCAGCCACCTGTCTATAGTGGCCCCCTGCCTATTATGGCTACTGAAAACTCACCTCCCCCCCCCCCCCCTCGGAAAGGCGTTATAATGGGATGTCTACGCTGTCTACAGCAATAAATTGGTCATAAAGCAGCCACATGACCACCCACAAATTTGCATTTTCATTGCATTTTCATTTGCAGAGCACTCCACATAGAAAAAAGTCATTTCATTGTTGCAATTTGCAAAGATTGGTGAAATACTTACATTAAACAATGATTGATTTTGAAGTGCTCATATTGTAGACTTTGTTACCTTTGGTGCCAACAATATGAAGATAAATATTCAACATCTAGGAACACAATGAACACACACAAATAGGTGTACATCAAGTGGACGCCAACCTGTCTACAATAGTGGTCACAGTTACTGTTTCTCTCAAGAATGAGAACATTGTTAACTTTTCAGATTGATTCCAGGATTTGCAAGTCAATCATTTCCCTTCATTATCAATACCAAACGGTAGTTTAGTACTTACAAATGGTGTGTTGAAAGTTTGAGATCCATACGTCATGAATTTGTTGTTTTATTAGAAAAACCAATTGCGGATCACGGTTATGTGTTTGTTTGCATGACCAGTGGAGCACACTGATTGGTTAAACGGCTAAACTCCGCGTGACCTTTGGCTAACGGCTGATCGGACAATTTTGGAATGGCCCGTGCACGTTAACGTCACTGTAAATTTTGAAGTTTAAATGTCAAGATTTCACCAAAACTACATATTCTCTACCCAAAGGTTCTATGACAGGTGTGAATGTATACTAATCTTCACATTGTGAATGATTTGAGCTGATTTCGTTAATTTTGATGTTTTCTGGCGTGCAAATCCCATACTCTGTCTTTAAACCCCTTACTCCTTAATGCCATAGAGTTTGTATAGTGCTAATGACCTTCTCCTTCTCCAGGGTACAGAGTTAGTGTCCTACTCATTATCAGCCAATGATTTGTGTGTGAATGTACTGCTGTTCTATTAGTACATGGGGAAATAGTAACGTACTGTATGCCTCCAAGGCATGTTATCAGTTACATAGGATACTGTGAAAGTAATATCACTGATGGGGCCATAATACGGATACATCCGGCCACCATTTTCCCATCAAGTCCCGAAAATCATGCAGATATTTACTCAAATTTGTCCTAATAGCTATAGGGAGAAATTTCAAGGATGACAAAACAGTTATTAAGGGAAACAAAAAATATCTCTATGAATAAATTCCACAAATATAAAGTAAGTATAATCTGCAATCGACTTCCATTCGTAGTACTACATCCCGATGGAGCCAGATACTATACACTGCCAGTTTAATGAAATAATACTGTGAATCAGCGTAAACGATGAAACACGGGATGCAGACGAGCTATTGTACTCTCCAGAATTTAATGAGGTAAACGGCGCTCGAGAACGCTGTACCCACGGGAAAACCTCGTTCTTATTGGATGGTGTCAAGTTGGAAATTAAATGAATCACTTAGCAGGGGCTTGATATAATTTAGTCTGTGCTTTGATAGCCTGAATAATGAAACTAAATTGAATATACAGTATGCTTGCAAGCAGTATGGGGAGAAGGCAAACAGTTAGTGATTAGGTCAATGTATCAATGAAACATTTTTAAGTAGTAATATCGAAGAAGATAAATTGTTTCATTGTGTAAACATCTTGGCTCCAATGTGTATTACATGTTTGTGACAGCTTCTATCACTAAGATATTAATCATTCATTTTTTTCTGAAAGATATTAATGGATTATCAAGTGGATATGTTTTGAAACAAGACTTTAGTAAATTCTGTATATTAGACACAGAAGTTGAACAAACATTTATATATCACTTCTAAATATCAAAGTACATGCATTACAGCCTGAAACTGACGTAGAAACCTTCCTCGGCACAGCAAATACAGTCACCTCATTGTGATCTGTTCTATCATCCTCCTATCCTCTGAAACCATGCCCATAAATCCCCTTTTTGGTCTACCTCTCTTCTTTTTACCTGGTGGCACCCATTCCAACATCTCTCTCCCCATGTACTCAACATCGCTCCCTTGGACACGCCTAAACCACCACAGTCTTTCCTCTCTTGCCTTTTATCCCGAAACCTCCCTACGTTTGCTGTTCTTTTCACAAACTAATTTTTACTTTTGTCTCTTCCTGTCACTCCCAAACAAAATCGCAACATCTTCAACGTACTCTTCTTCCTGTCTTTTTGTTAGAGGTGCTGTCTCAAGCCTGTTATGATTAAATGCTTGAATTTCAATCCTAGCGATGACACCATACCTTTAACTGATCCTGCTCCCCTGCATACTCTATACTTTGGAATATCCTCCAGGTGCATCTCCTCCTGGCCTCTAGTCGGGCCTGGTAGCGACGGTACCACTTCTGGATCAGGAGGGCAGCCTTTAAACCTAAAGCAGAAAAAAATCAGACAATTAAAAAACAATTAGTTGATGATGAATTCCAATCATGATCACTGATTCAGTTCAGTTCAATAGGTGATGTGATATCACGGCTGCCAAATCAGTGCATGAGACTCATGCATTTCTCTTATATTTCATGAGCTATCACACTGATTTCCGATACAGTCTCATGCTTGAGACAACTAGAAATTTCACTACCCCGTCACATCAGCACGGCCTTTCTCCCGACAAATGAAAAAAATGTGTCCTGCACATCTTCATCCCAACAACAATGTGTGTGCCAAATTTCACGGGCATTTGCTCAAAAACTTAAGGAAGCACTTAACTTAATTTCAGCACTGTCATTACAAGGTGTACACCATGCTTGTGTATGGACTTTCAAAATGGATGGACCCTAAACAAGTATCCTTCCATCTCAGAATACCATACACAAGCACTCAAGTCTGAAAAAATATCCTTTCCAAGTAAGCCTTTTATTAAAACTATACCCATTTTCCTGATTTTAACTATTTTGATACCCTTTTCACTGTATGCACGTAAAGAGCCCGTTCATGAAAAGCAACCCTTTTTACATGTTTTTTCACACACACGTAGTGTACACCTTCCCATTGCCACACTCAACATCTGTACAGTTTTGTCTAGTGTGTAGTAATCAAAACAATCACCATTTTAAAGACAGTACCTTCAACTTCAACTTTGAAGAGAAGGGAAGAATAGGAGTTGTAGTCATTGAAGAATGAAACATGTACTCACTTCTTTCTGACTTGCCCATCTCATGACGAGCCTGACTTGAGCCCCCACAGCCCATGATTGCAGCTTGCTAGCAGTGGGGCAGGGCTGGGCGGCTGGTCCTTCAGATGACTGGTGGTAACTACGTCAATTCCATGGGAATTGTCATGTGGGGAATAGCAATGTCTGGTGGAAAAATTTGAACAGGAAGAAGACAATTAGTGAATACATACAATTTTATGTAAACATTATATTAAAGGGCAGTAATTTGATTGGAGGAATATGCCGCAAAAAGCAATTTAGCTGAAACAATACAGTATATTTACATAACATTATATCTAGAGTGTACATGTATATCCAGGCCTGAAAGATTTTTTCTTGAAATTGTTTAACCTGTTGGACACTAAGTACGAATTAACTTGTGTTGTGGTCTATGGAACATGCGTGTTTAGTGAAATCAAATTGTCTCCAACAGGTTAAAGGTATTGGCTAACATTTACCACAGTTAAAAAAAATCTGAGCCGCATGATTCACCATGCTACCAGTGTCTCTGATGAGGTCTAAAAATGAAGCCCTGAAAAAATTGTATTTCACAAATGATTATTTAGTGATTTTAAAAAAGTGAAAATCGTAAGTTGACCAATATCCTTACCCATTTCCTCCCTAGACTTACTGTGTGTACACCTAGGTTAATAAAATCGCCGAGTTTTATTGTTTATTCATGTATACACTTGCCATTGCCAGTGTAACTTTCCAAACTTTTGTATTCTAGGTGTTTATTTGTCCATTTGAACACTACTATGTAACTCAGATATCACAATGTTGACAATTTTTTAAATTGAAGCTCCAAAATGTTAGCCTATCACTTTAATTGAGGCATTATATATATAATTTAATATAATTTAATTGAATTAATCCAGTGACCTACAAGAAGATTAATCTCTGGCCCTGATAGAAATTGATCACATATACATAGGAAATTTAACCATTACTGCAGTTTCTGATATAAAATTGGATTCACTGAGTCCAATGCACAAATTTATTGGTCTAGCTAGCAGTTGGGAAATATTGGGCGAGACGTAGTCGAGCCCAATATTTGTTAACTCCTAGCGAGACCAATAAATTTTGTATTGGACGAAGACGAAGAATCCAATTTTATCATTATTATGTCTTTAGGATCTTCCTAGATTCTAGATTTAAATAGGCCTATGTGCAAATCATTCATATTTCATGTCATATTTCAATACGGCCAGTGCAAATGTATTTTTACCCAGCCTGCCCTGTCAATGTCATTATTTATGTATTATCGCTACATTTAATCTGTCAGAATCCCACTTCAAAAATGTTAAACCAGCGCTCCTTCTTTTACGTTATTTCCTACATTTTACCCTACCTGTGATTCTAATAATTGCAATATTAGTTATCGGTCGCAAAATCGTACCACACTGCCGTGTGTCAGTCTGTGCTGCGAATTAACCAGCGCGCCGGTACGGTATGGTGAGCGCTCGCTGCATGCGCCGCAATGCGTCATTACGTCAGTGCATGCGTAATGGCCAGGAATCCAATATGGGAATAAATTGGTTGCCCAATTTATTCCCATATCGGACTCCTGGCCATTATCATGCATGCGTAATAGCAACCAAGCTTCCAGCCGGCTCAGAATACGTATTTTTATTGGGTCTTTCGATTTGTGTACAGTAATATAGGAGGGAAGATTCTAAAGACATAATAATGATAATAATTGGACAACAATTTTGAGTGGCAACATTTTTCCATACTTGTAGTAGGTTATATATGCACAAGTTGTATGCATGCATTTATACAAATCTCATATTTCACATATTTCCTACTACCATACATTCATCACTGAAAGCATGTCCATAGCTAGCATATGGATTGCTATTTTCTACTGGGTCACTGTAGATACAAACTTGTTGATGCAATCCTAATTTAATTCATTATCGAGTTCAAATTCTATCCATTTCATATGTACACACACACGCGTCAATCAAATGACACCCATTATTACTTGGCAAACATGTGGCTAACATGTCCTTACGCCTCGCGTCTCGTTTAATGACGGTCAAATACGGTTCAAGTCATATCCACTTTCCGATCGTCGAGCGTCGCATCCAGCAAGAGACAGTGTTTGTTGGTTGCCTGGCAACCCTAAAGTGGAGAAGTAAACATGGCTTCCCGCGGTGCTCTCTTTGTTTATTTTGGGCAGAGTACCTTGGCTGGCCTAGGCAGGTGGGAGTCTGTCATTACATTTATACTTATTACTTTTCGCATAACAGCAATAACTGTATGATCTGTGACCCAGCTTGTATCCCACTCACATTAAAGGTATCGTTTAACAACGTTTCCAGTTTTAACAATTGAGATAAATGGTCCTCCATGCTACTAGCATCTCTGCATGATGTCTAAAAACGAAGCCCTGAAAAAATTCAGTTCTAAGTGATCATTATTATAATAGTAAATGCTTGAGCAAGTTTGGTTGAACAGTTCAAGACTTATTATTAGTTTATTTAATCCTTGTTATGGAGGATTCTTAAATTGGCAACTCTACCAACTTTTTTAATGAAAGTGTGGAGAACTCCCCATTGGTTTTGTACACAATTTTTCATGTATCTTCATGTTTTATGAATTATCTGATTTGCTTGCTTGTTGTGCAAGTATGTTGCGGCAAAAATGATTCTACATGTTGTTGTTTTTTTGATGATTTTTTTTTCCTTTTATCAACTGACACTTCAGAAAATTGTAAATTCACGAAACTTTGTGTACAAATTTTCACACTTTCATCTTAAAAATGGATACATTTGCCAATCTATTGCTCGTCCATTTACAAAGATTAAATAAACAATCATTAATATGGCTTCCCCGGTGCTGTCTTTGTTAATTTTGGGCAGAGTACCACTGCAGGCAGGCGGGCAGGTGGGAGTCTGTCATTACCTTCACTTTTTGCATAACAGCAGTAACTGTATGATCCGTGACCCTGCTTGCATCCCACTCACATTAAAGGCATCGTTTAACAGTGTTTTCAGTTTTAACAAATCTTGAGATAAATAATCCTCCATGCTACCAGTGTCTCTGAGGTCTAAAAATGAAGCCCTGATAAAAAAAAAAATGCAGTTCCAAGACATCATTTAAGTTGTGCTTTCACAAAAATAAAAATCAATGATGAGATCATGATTTTACGGTGAATAGTTGCTGAGCAACTACAAAAAATAAAATCTAAACATCGCAAAAAATCACCCTCCGCGAGTTGGGAACAGGGTTCATACATTTTATTTAGACAATTTCAAAATTCTCTGACTTTCCACAGCAGAAAACTATAGATTTTCAAATTTTTCATGACCCTTCTTTACATTTTTAAAATGTGGAAAAATACATGGTAAAATTTGTCGTGCAGCTTTCTATGTGATAAATTTCTCTTAGGACCTGCCATTACTTCAATACTGGTAAATTCATGCATGTTTCTCTTCAAGGAAACAAATTTGAGGCAAATCCTTCCAGGCAGGAGATACACTCTAGCCAGTGTATATTTGTAGCCCTACAGTATATACTTCACCTCATTTGGTTCTTGAGGCATTTACGACTTCTCCTATAAATCATGTCACTAATGTCACTGTCTGTCAATACTAGGATACAAGCGATGCGTAAATGACGTAAATGACGGCAAATAAACCCCTTACGGTCGACTTCACTGCCTCTGGAGTAAGTGACAAAAGGATCTAATTCATCAATCAACACCTTATTGTCAGATACAGAAATTATTGAGCAAGGCTGTCAAAGACTTGGACCTCGGTTACACTGAAAGTCAAAAGCATACTGAAAATGGTCTCAGAATGGTTCACAGGAGTTTAACCACAACAACTGACCGCAAAAGTAGATTAAAAGCGTTCTGAAAGTGTTTTTGTCAGATTACCAGTGTTGGAGGTCTCGAGACTGGTCTTGGTCTCGAGACCCGTCTCGAGACCAGCGTACTCTTTCTTGGTCTCGGTCTCGGTCTCGAACCCTCTGGTCTTGGTCTTGGTCTTGGTCTTGAACCTTCTGGTCTCGGATTTTTTGGCCGAGACCAGTCCGAGACCAGCAAATAACTAAAAGATTTTACATAAAAATCTTTATTGTTGTACATGTATACAAACTGCAATTTTGCGGCATAGGACGTTCAAACATGGAGAGTGCGTTCAAACATACATGTTGTTTTAACACAGATCTTCTACACATATACAAGGACGGCAATGGTGGGTTCTCTGATGCAATATATTCTGGTCGTTCCTCTCATAATTGAACATGGAGGTAGACATGGTAGAAAACAAAAGAAGAAGTATGGAATGAACATTCAAACATAGAAAAAGTAACGGAAGAAGAAGTAACAAAGAAAGACGGAAAGAAAGAAAAACGGAGAGATTGGAAGAATAGAGAATCAAACCAAAGAAAGAAAACATAATATGAAATAATAAAAGAAAGAAGACTGAAAACAAAAGAACAGAAAAAGAAGAGATAGCAGGAAAAGAAATTTTAAAACAGAAAGTAGGAAAAAAGACATTACAAATGAAAGAAGAGAAAGAAAGACAGAAAGAAGGAAAGAAAAAAATTGAATGAAGAAGAGGAAGAAAGAGAAACAAAAAAACAAGAAAAGAGAAAAAGAAAGGATAAAATGAAGAAAAAGAGAAAGGAAGGAAGACATGGGAAAGACAAAGAAAGAAAGAAAAATAAATTAAGAATATAAAAGAGTAAAGACTGAAAAAAAAAACTAATAAAAGAAGTTAGAAAGGGCAAAGGCTAGAATAAAAGGGAAAAAAGGACAAATGAAAGATTGCAAATAGAAAGGAATAAAACAAGAAAAGAAAGAGAATGAATGAAAGGTAGACCAAAGTATGAAAAGGGAAGAAAGATAGAACATAAGGAAATAAGAATAAAAGACATTAAGAATGAATGAAAAAAGGAAGAAAGATAGAAAGAAGGAAAGGAACATGAATTTAATGAAAAAAGGAAGAAAATGAAAAAGAGAAAGAAAGATAGAAATAGAAAAATTAAGCAAGAAGAGAGAAAAAGAAAGGATAAAGTAAAGAAAAGGAGAAGAGAAAGAAAGATATGGGGAAAAAGGCAGAAAGAAAAACTAATAAAGAATTAAAGAATAAAGAATCAAAAGATTAACAAATTAAAAGAAGAAAGAAAGAGAAAAGGGTAGAATGAAATAAAAAAGACTGCATGAAAGAATACAAATAGAAGGGAATAAAACATTCAAAAGAAAAAAGAATAAATGAAAAGGGGGAGAAAAAAGGAAGAAAGATATACATGTAGAAATGCACGAAAATAACAAGAAAATCAAGAATGAATGAAGAAAAACCATTAATTAATGAAGAAATAAGATCATTAACGAAACTTTATTTGCTTTATCTGGTATGTATTTCAGTAGCTTAGGCAAATGTGCTCATGGGAAAAGGTATGTAAAATTGTTTCTCAGTCGTTTGTGCAATTAGTAGCTATCATATTGAGTCGTAGTCGTCTGCTTATTTTGCGTTGAACTTTGGGAGGCATTTCACATGTAAGTCAAAGTGACAAATGAAACAATGAAAATATAATTTTTAATGTTCTTCATTAACTGTTAATTTTATTAAATTTTTAAAAATCCTATTACACACTGATTGCAATCTGTAAGCAGTATGCAGTTAATGCTGAGTAACAAAGTTGCGTTATCCTCAAAACATGCACATATTAGTGTCAATTGAAACGCTGGTCTTGTTCTTGGTCTTGGTCTCGGAAAGTGCTGGTCTTGGTCTCGGACTTCTGGTCTTGGTCTCGGACCTCTTTTTCTTGGTCTTGATCTTGGTCTCGGGGTGTCTGGTCTTGGTCTTGGTCTTGGTCTCGGATGGCCTGGTCTTGACTACAACACTGCAGATTACCTCCAGAGGTGGTCTCAGACCATTCTCAGACCATTTCAAATATGGTGTAGCCACACAAGCGTACCGAAAGTGGTCCAGCACAAGAAGTTACATAAGTTAACTTGCCAACCACGTCGGCCGGAAGTACAGAAAGACATTTGACCGCCAAACAGGCATGGTTAGGCCAAGTAAAAAAAAATATATGTTTCTCGTCCGAGTTTTTGAAAAAAATGAAAAAGAGGGGCTTTTTATTTTTATTTTTATTTTTCAAGGTGGTGGCCATCTGAAATTTTTAGCATTTTCATGTACGTTCCAAATCAAACGAATCATCAAAATAATTAACATATTGTAGTAAGTGAACATATACAATGTTTTTACTAGCACAAATACTGTAAAAAAAAAGACAAAAAGGAAACAAAGGGCATGTACCAAACAAACCATAGGCCTACTATCTACACTTCAAAAAGAAAGGGGGATGACATCGGTCATAACACTCAGAATCCATGTAGTAGACCCTACTGCAAGGGGTATAGAATTTGTCATCTGAGTCTGACATGCCATGCCATACCTTCTACTGGACAATACTCTGACTAGAAAAAAAAGTAAAACAAGGGGGAAAAAATTTCATCAGTCATCAGGTCATGTAGACCAAGCCAGAGCTCCAGTCTATGGGCAACATACCTTGACCTAGTCTGAATTCCAGACTCTGCCTCTGCGAAGTAGAAAAATTTATTTTACTGGTCCATTCACAACGTCTGGCAGCCAGACTAACGTTGACCAAGCACCTCGGTGATTTGACAGCCAATTCAGTTGCCCCAGGCAAGGCCATATAAACATCACTGTGTTGGTGTGGAAGAGTGTGTTTATGTCATCAGATATCCCAAGGGAATTTTGGCATTTTGACTTCTTTTTTAACTTTTTTTTCTAAGTTTGTTGAAAATAAAAATAAAAAATAAATTCAAGCGGCCCCAAAATCTGAGGCGGGCGGGGACAAGAAACATGTGTTTTTTTTATTTGGCCTTAAATCGTTGCAAGTGGTAACCACTCCTCTGCCGAAAATGGAGGTGGCTCATGTGATGGCAGTGTAACCACACCAGTGAAGTTCCAAACCCATTCCGAGATTATTAGATAGAAGCGTTCTGAGACTAGTGTTGCACGAATTCAGCATTTTAGAGAGTCGACTAGTCGCCCACCAATAGTCGCGACTACGACTATTAGTCGACTATCGGTGTTCAACGTCTTAGTGTGTTCATGATTGGTGGTGTGGGATGCAAGGGTGTCGCAGTCGGAGTCGCAGTGAGTGCAACGTATACGGCAACACACATTATGCATGATAGCATGCACGATTATAGGCTGATCCAAGTACATTTTGGCAGTTCTGTTTGATTTGCGATCAAAGAGAGATAGGGATTCATTTCTGCCACAAAATGGTAGATAAATGATTGGTAGTTCTGTTCATTTTTTACGTCGTTTAACTCAGTTTTTAATACAAATTAACATGTGATAAAAAGTCGACTATTGCGTTCCAATAGTCGTAGTCGCGACTATCTACACATAGTCGCGACTACGACTTTTCGCGACTTAGTCGTGCAACACTATCTGAGACCGTACTCAGAATAGTTTTGTCAATGCAACCACGGCCTACATGTAGTCTTTAAATGTAGACCCTCACTTGCAGTGTGAGCATTGCATCTGTATCTTTATCCACTGAATAAAACTGTACAATACAAGAGGAAGGGCTTCGTCAATCATTCAAAGCAGGGATGGAGTTGAGGCCGTCAGTTCCAATTCACAAGGCCGCTGGAAAAATATTGTTCCCATGACGTTGTACATGTACACGTGACTCGGTCCGAGGCCAAGTCCAAGGCCAGCAAAGTCTGACTTCGACTCCATCTCTGATTCAAAGACAGTGAAAAATTCATACTCATGAATACATCAGCGACTAAATTGCAGCAAGCTTGTCTTGCAAATACACAACTGGCTTGTGAACACAGATGTACGACCACTTCCATTCCAATTGGTTCGCAACAATGACAAAATTGTAATATTTTAAAAACCGAACAGGGGAGGGACTTTACAACAGAGTAGAAAATTTGAAAACACCTGAGGTCAAAATTTCATAAGTGTTCAACTTGGGGTATCAAGGGATTTTTCGTTTTGGTCCAATTACACTAAATTTGTTACATATGTGCTTGATGGAGAAGTTAAAATACACAGATCTAACAAATCCACTGGGGACAAATTTCCCTTTAGAGCAAGCACAAGAGAAAGTACCTTGGCTATAATGAGAAGAATTGACCATGAAACCATTCAAAAGATAACTCAGTGTAAATTTTGACATGGTTCATTCAATTTTTTATTTACAATACACATGCACCATGTGGGTTACAAACCGAGGGTCCAAGAGTGTAACAGTGCTATAGTCTGTGCATTTAAAAATGTGTTTATTGTTTGTTTCAAATGTACAAATTGAATTGAATTGAAGGACGAGAGGGAGAGCTGGGTGTTAAACATATTGGACCACTGCTCATACTTTCAAGCCTATATATGACGTTTGTTTATCAGATATGCTGTCTACTAGTACCAGGGCAATTCCAAGCGTTACGGAATGACATTTGGAGAGCACTTTCAAATTTCAAATTTGAATATCATAAATACTAAAGTAAACTTCATTCATCTAATGATGCAGCAAAATAACTACATATGACTAGTCACTTTCACAATTCAGGAATTTTTAAACAATTATTCATCAAATAAAAGAAATATCAGTTATTTCATCATCCTGTTACGGAATGACACAAAAAGGACATGACTTTTGATCCAAAGTAAACACAGTTAAATCTGTGCAAATTGAAAGTAGTCATCATATCTTTGAGACTACATGTGGATTCAGTACTCTTTTAGCTTTCATATGCTATGCTTGTCTAAAAAATTCATTCATAATTGCATGAAATATGATACGAAATGTAAACTGAGTGCGCGTTACGGAATGACCGTTACGGAATGACGTTCAAAATTTAGCATCAAAATGTACAGGGAAGAGCATGTTCAACTTTAAAATTATAAGAACATAACAAACTTCTGGATAAATTTTAATAAACTGATGGATAATGATAAATTATGTCATCTACTATAAATCACTTTTGCATTTGGTGATTTTTCAACCTACCAACCATCAAATATCTGCAGTTTTGTTTTTTATAACTGTTGTTACGGAATGACGGAAACTTAAAATACAAATCTTTGTTCCATATTAAACATTTCAAATTGATCCATTTATCATATTTTCGAGAATGCTTGTGTAGTCTATATTATCTTTTCTTTCATTTGTGGTAGTTTTCCTCATAAAAATCCATTCATTATAGTTGGGAATATGATACAAACTTCAGACAAATTAAGTGTTATGGAATACCTGTTATGGAATACCTGAATAACAAATGGAATTTGACCATGAAATCCACATGAAACAGCATTTTGAACATAAAATATGCATAATTATCAGAAAACTTCTAATAAACTATTGGAGAACAGTACATTATTTCATTTTCTGCTGTTCACTTCCAGTTTTCAAGTTACCAACCACCAAACATATGCAATACCATATTTTATCACTTGTGTTACAGAATGACAAAAAGTGAAAACATTAATTTTGGTCATAAATATAGGTAACATTTACCATATTTGGTTTGAACAGACATTTTAAGACTGATAGTTGTCTGCTAGCCCATCATGAAGTGCAATCTATTGGTATAAGATGAGCATTTATACATAAGGAAATTTGTGTGTAAATCAATGGGACGTCATTCCGTAACATCGTTTTTGTTACGGAATGACAAAATTAATGTTATCATAATTCAAAACAACAATATTGTTTGACTCTAAAAGTGTACTCATTTTGTAGCTATGGATGACCTTGATTTACAAATAAACTTTCATGGGACTGAGGCCCTCTCTTTAAGAATTAGGTTAAAAATATGTATATTTTGTGTTACGGAATGACATTTTTGAGATGAAATTGTTGCAAGGTCTCTGAAGCATTAAAAATATGTCAAATGTGAAATAATGTTATTTTCTTATTTCAACATTGTTAAATCTTTCTGGAACAAATGGACTTTACAAAATTTGTCAAATAAACACACTCATTTTTCTTACTTCAAATTGTATCTTTTTCCATAATAACTACAATTTATAATAACATGTTAATTAATTATGCATATTTTAATATTTATCAGTTTGAAATTGCGTAAACTTATTCAGATTATGAAAATTTGGACTTTCTAGTTTAATTCAATACCAAATTTGACATGATTAAACAAATTTGAAAATTTGGGGTTCATGTCCTGTTTTGCTTGGAATTGCCCACCATGCAAATCCTCAAATATTATAACAAATTAATGACACGAACAATATACAGTACATTTATAGTATCACTTGAAGAGAACTAGCAAAATTGAAAGAAGTCCTTACTTTGGGATAAAACTACTCTACGCAGAATCAAGTATATGATCAAGGCTTAAAGGAAAATGTAGCTAGCAACTAACAGGAAAAAGTTAAGAAAAAAATGACATTGTCAGTAAATATTGTGAGAATTATGGTACATGGTGATAAAGACAGCCTAAATAAACTGAACTGCAGCAAGGCCCTATCAATTAGTAAACTTTTGTTAATACTACAACTTCGCCGAAACAGCTACAGGGGGAGGAGCTTATGGATACAAAACGTGCATACATTACTGGGC
>JZLH01S0608526.1:13031-29627 GCA_001188425.1 Eucidaris tribuloides | reverse complement strand
TATGATTGCATATTCAACGTAGGATCAAGTAGACAGACACGCTGATTGGTTGATTTTTGCTACCCAAAACAGGGTAGCAAAATTCGGTAATTCAAAGGTCTAACATAAGAATTGGAATCAGATGTCAAATCAGATGTCACCTTGTCTATTTTCTGTACAGCTTTGCACGGTTGCCAGGTTTTCTGATGCTCAAAAGGCCAAATCACAGGCCAAATTCAGTGAAAAAAGGCCAAATTCGCATTTGATGCATTTTATGGGCAGCATAGCCTTGATTTGGTTAGAAATAACGTTGTAATCAATTTATAACACCTTTAAAACCTCCACTACTACAGCCGAAAATTTGAGTGCCACCGTTTAAGCGTAGCCAGATTTTTCATGTGAAGTACATGCACACTGCTACTTTTCGATCCTTGTGGCACATATTTGACTGAATATCCCCGTAAAATAGGGTTTTATAATGATTTTTTTATGTGTCAGTGAAAAAGGCCCAAAAAAGACCCAAAAGCCGTTTGGCTGGCACTTTGCATGCTTCAAAGCCAAACGATGTCAAAAAAGGCCAAATTTGGTGTTTTTGGCCGGAAAAAGGCCAAACTGGTTTGGGGTTAGGGTAAAGAAAACAAACAGTCAATGAGTCTATGCGACTAAATCATATACTGACTTCACAGATTGACATTATCATTCTGCAGTGTAATCAATAGGTGTAATAACAAACCACTCATTGATATACAAAGCCATACATGTACTTTAGTTTCCATGGTGAATCCATGCCTTTATCAAAGTTTATCATGGCTTGCACAGCTTTCAATTGTCACTGAAATTAACATAATTTTCATTTCTCGATATATTGATGTGAATATGGTATATTAGTTAAGTGATGTTCTGCAATTACAGCTGACAATTGAGTTGGACGTTCTGATACCAATTATTCTGTCAGTTAAATGAGCCCTTAAATAAACGGGTATTCCATATATTAGGTATACATTCATGACCCATTTCAATACCTTGGGGCTTATTTTAAAGATTGATTGTGTTTTAATGATTGCCTTTAGCAGATGTATTTCCCAAGTATTACAGTTCCACACCAAAGGTTGTGGATGATGACATATAGTTGGGGGCGCTTTGGGGGCTTTGACAATCCCCCCCCCCCCTCCATTATGCAATGTGTAATTTGTCTCGCCTGCAGCCCTGCATCTCACAATTTTAGACAGAATGCATTTCAAAATTATGCCATTTCAGGCTATCAGGCTTTTTTGGTCATTTCTCATTGAATTTGAAAAAAAAAAATGCATAAATTAGCATAATTAATGAATTGCTTAATTTATGTGGAAATTTAGAAGCCCCTACCAAGCCCTATCAGATAAACATACAAAATCAAAATCTGCCCATAAAGCAAAGGTAGCATTTCTAGTGATTTTGAATAAATTTGCATAAATTAGTATAATTAATGAACTTCCAATTTCTGTCTTACAGTTTAGAAGCCCCCTTTCAAGCCCTATCATATTAACCCATTCAATACTGAGACCATATATTTGTGGTTTGCCTTTTTATCTTGGGATGTGGCTGTATTTACCCCATCTAATGAATATGCTAAAGTAGAGAAAAATATCAGCTATTCAATGAACAGGGTGCTACAATGTCATAATGAATATTTATTTTGTTATGAATATTTAAATGACATTTAACAAGAATATTCATTAAACTTATCAAATTGGCAATGGCTGTTGTTCTGATGAGGCTTTGGGTTGTTCCACTTTGTTGGTGGGTGATGTATTGAACTAATTGAGAAGCATATTGTACGGACGTGTTTTTCTTTTGTATGTCGTTTAAAAAAGAAATTTATTCAATCAAAAATTATTTTTAATCTTAAATTTCACAAGAAAAATAAGATCTTAAAAATTTCCCCAATAAATAATTAATTAATTACACTAATGTTTGACACATCATTCAATACCCATTACCCTTTATATGTAATACACTATTCCAGTATGTTGCCGATTTGATGAAAAAGCAAATTTGTAGTGATTATTTTACTCTGGACAGGCTCTAGTATTGAATGAGTTAAAGAAACAAAATCAAAATCCACCAATAAATTAAGAAGCATTTTTTTGTGATTAGAATTTAAGTAAATTTGCATTAAATAGCATCATTCCTAAATTTCAAAATTCTGTGAAAAATTTTTGAATCCCTTATGGTACCTACTTTAATCAGTCTGAGTAATCAGAATCAAAATATGCCAAGAAATAAAGGAAAAGTTGACTCCACAACATAGTCTAAGTCTATTGACCTGAAAGTTTTCTGAAACAACCTTTGACCTTGATTTTGTGTAATGAAATTCTACTCAAATGATAAGTGATACTTCATAACCCTTATGTCCACGTTCCAAGGAATAAGGACTTATTCTTTAAAAATTATGTCACAAATTCAAAATCTTAACCTTGGTTAAGTTTTCATTATTGACACCACCGCTGTCGAAAAAGCAGCACCTATGTCTCGCTTCTGCTTTGCATAGCAGTCGAGATTAAAATCAAAACATGGTATTTCTTACCATGGAGGTGTTGTAGTGTACCATGTCCATGGCATGTAACATGAGCATCACAAATTATTCACAACACTAGCACTCCTGACCACAAAAGAATTTGCAAATCTTGTCAATTTCTCAAAGTGGGAATGGGTTGTGTTTTGCTAACTCCAGAATGGCTCTCCAGTGAATATAAGAAACATTTAACAAATTGCAGCTGAAAATGTCAGTGTATTCTTTATGTCCCTTGATGAAAGTCCTCAAGAGGACTGCCCTTTAGTCAAAGCAGTGGAGATGTAGATTTCCATCGTACAAGAAGAGCATGGTGCACGAACTTGCTTTCTCTTTAGTTTCGTGTTGACACCTTTGATATAAATTGCTGTATTTTGATTGAAATATGACACCATCTGGTAGTGTATCTGGCACCCTTTATATGCAATGGTTGCCGATTATATTCATGGTTTAAAATTCTTCAGAAATGTGTGAGATGGGTAGTAGCTAGCTATCATTTGCAAGATGGGTCAAAATAACAAGTCTTTTCAAACTTAGAAGTTGGAATATCGTCACAGTCACGGAAAAAATAAAACAATTCTTTTCCGGGGCTACTTTTCCTGTTTCAGTGCTTTCCAGATATTCTTTTGTATTGAACCCTATGCTAAATTACGGGGGCTCTTTCATACATTTCGGGGGCTCTTTTAGACATTTCGGGGGTGAAATCGCCCCGAGCCCCCGTGTATTTTTTTCCCACAGTTAACATGTGAGAAATATTACCAAGTGGCCACTTATTTATTTTATTATTTATTTTTTATTTGCTAAAAAATATCTGGGGACTAGGATAGTCAAACTGTTTCCAACCAGATGAAACAGAAATGCTGCTGTGCACTAGTGGTTCAAACATTGTTTCCATGGTTTACATTAGGGGTGGCGAAATTTGATCTGAACCTCATTCGATTATCGTGGAAAGAACATCGTCGATAACACGATTTATCGCCAGAGTTGAAAAACAGATTTGTGATGAAGAAGATAAATCTATTTTAGGCTGAACTTGCAGCCCTGTAGGGCTGTTCTCAAAATGTAGTCAAAACAACGTTGCTTTCTGTAGACCCTCTTGTAACTAGATCAGGAGATTCATGGTGCTGATTGTTTACATTTTTGGTGTGCAGCATGTTGATAGAGCAGTTATGATTGTTGATAGTTATACTAAATGCTCTACCGCTTTCAATACCTCAAGTTTGATAGCTGAAGAGAATGGAGGTGTCTCTTCTGTCCCCCACCTCCCTGTCTACAGACAGTAGCACCCGTGTGCAGAGTATTCATTAATAGCTACGGATTTTTTTGGTCCCTCCCACTGCAGTGCATGCATTTACCCCATTAGGTTTTCATAATCGATGGTATTTTTGGTCATATCGTGCCTCTGGCGATATTTTGAAATAATCATGAGATCATTATCGTGTAAACGATATTTTTTCAACATCGGGTAATTTCGATATTATCTAAAAATCGGCCAGCCCTATTTTACATAAATAGTTTACATTTGTCAGTTAAAGGAGAATGACAAGATTGGAAGCAGTCCTCAATTTCAGACACAATAAAGTAAACTGCTGTGAAAATCTCATAATCATTGTACAATTATTACCAAGAAATGCTGTGACTGTGAAATTTGTTGTGTAGCTTTCTATTGGGATGCTTTCTTATCAGGGCGGGAGATTAATTCAACACTTGTACATAAATACTTGTTTCTTCTCAGATAAACACATTAAAGACAAATCCTTCCAGTCTGAATACACTCTAGCCAGTGTATATACAGGTATATGTTTCAACTCATAAGTTCTTGATGCATTTTAAACTTCTCCCTAATATTTCACTGTTCTTTAATGGGCAACAAATTATTGACTCACAATAATGTTAATGCACTATCCCCAATAAACGGCGATGTATCCGTCGCTGGCCTTGAGGCCAATTTCTGGTGGACTCGGTCCTGGTCTCGGTCTGCTTCACCTGTACAAAACCTATGGAAAGGCTGTGGTTTGGGGTGGCCTCGGTCTCAGTCCGAGTCATCGTCTCAGTCCGAGTCACCGGTACAAACCCCATGGAAAGGTTGTGTTTTGGGCGGCCTGCCGGCCTCGGTCTCGGAACCAGTGGTGTCAGATACAACACTGCCATTGATCGTCCTTGCCCTTCCAGCAAAACCTTTATGCTTGAGCTCAATTAATCTCAATGCAAAAATGCATGTATACTTGACAGTACATGTACATTAAAGATATTGGCTAACATTTACCACAGTTAAAAAAATCTGAGCTACATGATTCCCCATGCTACCATTGTCTTTGATAAGGTCTAAAAATGACGCCCTGAAAAAATTGTATTTCAAAATGATTATTTAGTGCTTTAAAAAAGTGAAAATCGTAAGTTGATCGGATTCACCTGCCCATTTTCTCCCATAGACTTACTGTGTGTACACCTACGCTATTTACACTCACCCCGAGTTTAAATTGTTTATTCATGCATAACTTGCCACTGGCAGTGTAACTTTCCAAACTTTTTTATTCTAGGGTGTTTATTTGTCCATATGAACACTACTATGTAGTTCAGATATCAAAATTTGACAATTTTTTTAATTGAAGCTCCATAATGTAATAGCCCATCACTTTAAGGACAGCAATGAATGCAGCACACTCAGTCCATAAAAGCACATTTGGCCTTGAGTACAAGACTAATAGCCAAAATGGACAATACAAATCAGTTAAATTTGCTTCTAACTCAATTGACATGCCACCAGCGCTAATATAATTTGACTTCAAATTGACATTGATATTTTCCTGTTATAGAAGATCAATTCTTGTACTGTGGGTATGCACTAATCCAATAAATCTGACGAAAAGTTGAAAACATGAATAAAAAACCTCCATATCAAGCGAGGATTCTGAATCTGTGCTTCTTAAATGTGTTGTTAACATCTTCAGTATAGCATCCGTTCTTATCATAAAATAAACTTTTTCATCAATCTAGTTTATGACCTTGTCAGCTTTGATCACATTCACCAGGTATTCAGTTCTCACTCTATGATACACAAATATTGGGTCTGGCAGAAAGATTACATGTACATGTAGTTTAATGGCTGTGTAAAAGTTAAATTTAGTGAGTGACGTTACAACAGCAAATTCTATTTGAATTTCATTAATCCATATTTTCACTAAACCTGACTTTTTAGTCCAAAGGCTTTTGTGAGAGGTGAAGATTTATAAGATTTAAATCTTTGGATTATTAACAATTTTTGCCTATTTGCTTGATATATATGCTGATTTCAGGCAGCCCATATTTTTATGAAATATTACTTTTCAGCCCCAATGCTTTAGTGAGAGGTGAAGATTTACGTGAATCTTAAAGCCAAAGTACAGTTTTGGTCGATCAGACAAATTTTTGGTCAATCTGTCACAAAGTATTCTATTGTCATCATAGACATCAGAAAATAACATATCATACTTACTAAAAATTGTTTATAGTGAAAATTTAAATTATGATGTTTAAATTAAAGGAGAGCATCGAGCGATGCGTACATTACTTATGGGAAATCTTGGGCTCCCCTCCCCCGCCCCAAGGTTTTACATTTTGAGTAATTTCTCAAAAATTGGGAAAGTTTCAGAGCGAGCAATTTTCAGAGTATTAATAGATCATATAGGTGTATCTGAAAAACATAATTGCAAAGAATTTCCTTTTCAACCATTTACCAAAACTAAACTTGGGCTTTAAATAAGCAATTTTAGCATATGTTTGCTCGATATATGCTCAAATCCGGGGTGTGGAAAATCACGAAATGCAATCTTTAACAATGATCAGACTAGGAGTAAATAAGCCTCGATACAAAGTCAATTCACACTGCAAATAAAATGCATCAGAAATAAGACGAGATCAATCATAATCCATACAATACGCGCAGACAGACAAGCCGGCAATGGATAATGTAAGCTATCTAATGGATGTATCATCTTTCGTATTATTCTTTTGTGATGCGTTCTCCTCACATATCGCAAGCCCCGCTGATTTGGTGGCCATTGTCGGGGAACAATGCAAATATAGCTGCCTTGTCGTTCGCGCAAACTGATGCAAGTGTGTTGCCATGGCGACCACACATCGCCCGTCTATTCAACAGGTAGTGGTAGGGCGACTTAGACTGATATTGATACCTGCAGGCACAGTGTTCGTCAGTCAACTTTAATTAGCCCTGAATGGGAGAGTTCTCTCCATAAAAAATGGGGTTCAAGTTACCGTATCACGTTTTCACAGTGACAATTTCACGGCGCCTTGGTGTACATGAAATGCTTAAAATGTACACTGTATTGTGTAACTGACAGCAACTAGTGAAAAGGGACTGTTTTTTATTGGTTTTTATTTGTTTGTTTTTTGGTTCTTTGCTTTTAGAAATTAGTAATTTGTGAATTATGAATACTAACACATGTAAACAATACATACACAGAACTTCCAACAAAGCCGCAACATAAAAATCGCTGCATACTTAAAAATGTCATAGTTTTGCTGTCATATGAAAATTACATTCTTCACATCCTCTCTCTCCCTCCACCCCATCCTACACACTGTATCCCATCCCTCCACCCCCACCCCCTTCCCCAAAAGAAAATATGAGTAGATCACCATCCACAAGTAGATCAAGACGTTGCTGAGAATATAAAGTCTTATAATGCTGACAATTTTGCATCAATGATGAATTGGTAAAGATGAAATGAAATTAGTCAGTACTCAGTAGGGGGAAAGATAAATCATTATTATTATATATAAAGAGTTTTTAGCGGCGCATTAAAAACTCTCCATATTATTGACGCCCTTTATTTCCATGTTTTGCAATAATACGGATATTGAATGGCAAGATCAAATTCCCATAGGGCTACTGTGGCTAATTATGCCGTGCAACAGTTATGCCATATTTTGTGTGGTCTCTGTTTACGCGGCGAGCACGCGTAATAATGCTGGGCGCATTACTGTTTATGCGATGAGTGCGCGAAGAATACGCGATACTGTACGTTTGGCTGATGAAGTGCGCGGTCTGAAGAGAGGGATTAAGTTGCGTGAGTAGTGTTGAATCCACTCCCCACTCTACAGAGCTTTGGCATGCGTTTTCGATAAAAATGGAAAAATAACAATGGATTCTTGCAAATTTGTCAAATCTGTATATATAATAATCAATAATACTGGGATTTCTTCGTGTAAGATCGTATATATTGGCTATTCATCAACATACTATTGCGAGCTCGTCTTCGACTCGTGGAATATGCAGTTTCTGAATGGCAATTATACGGAACACTCAAAGTGCATCGCAATATATATTAAATGTCCAATAGTAACTTTGAAATTCACAAATTTGGAAATGCTGTTATTAAATGTTACGGTATGGATCCTCATTTGAAAAATGACTTCTTTTATCTTAACCCTTTTCCTAATTCTCTTTCCCCCATCTCTCCTCCATCTTTTCATCTTTTTTTTCACGCTCCTCTCTATCTTCTCCATCTTCATCTCTTCTATCTTCTCCTTTATCATCATATCTTTGTTCTTTGGGGATTTTTCCTTCTTTTTTTGTGTTTTCTTATCATGCTCTTCCTTGAGTTCTTCTCTGTTTCTTTTTTTATTTTATTTTTTTTTTTTGGGGGGGGGGGCGTCTCCCCTTCTCTCTCTGATTTCTAAAGGCTTCTTCTTCTCCTATCACCACTATCTTATCAGAATTATTATTATTATTCATTATTTTCATTATCAGTGTTGTAGTCGAGTCACCACCTTCCGAGGCCAAGACCGAGTCCGAGTCACTACCTTCCGAGGCAAAGCCGGCCTCAAGGCCAAGGCCGGCCTCGAGTCCTCCATTCCTGATCATTATCATTATAATTATCATTATTATTATTACTGAATGTTTCCTCCTCCTCCTCCCCCTCCCCCTCCTCCTCTTCCCGGTCCTCCCCCTCCCCTCCACCTCTTCCTCCTCCTCCTCTTCACTCAAATGCCATCAAGGACTGCTGCATCCTGTATTTTATGAATTCACTTAAGATCTATCAAAATTGATAAAATGTGGACATCATCTAGAAAATGATGTAGACTACAGCTCATTGAATAATCTAATGTTTTGAACAGGTCTGGAAGAATTAGGGGTCAAGGAGAAAGTAACAATTATTTGAAAATATGAAGTGAAACTGAGATACTTTTACATAGTCTATATAGAATATTTTGTGCTTAACAGTACTGTATACCAATGTTCAACAAAAATGCATTTCAATTGAAATAAACAATCCTCAACTTAAGTACATACTATTGTCAACAATATGAACTAAATACTTAAATCTTTCAATTCTCCTAAACCTCCTATCCCCAATTCCTGTGTGTAATTTGTCAGTGATATTCACACACTACCTATTTATTCTATCCAGTAGCAAACACGGGTAATTGCATAACAAATACTGGACGTTACAGCATCAATAATTGCCTGGACGATCGGAGTCCATCAACGCGGCCAGACACACCATTCACGGTCCGAGAGAGATACATTCGAGCAATTTGCAGCACTTCTGATATGATACGGTCATTACTTTTAATCCCAGGGGTAATGCGTGATCTAATTCCAACAGCAAATACAGTAGTGGATACAGGAAAACAATAGAAATCCTAAATGAATGAATCTTCACAGATATATATTTCATGGCACACATGAGAGCGTGCCATTATATGTACTAGGCTATGTAAGTTAGAGAACTAGCGTATTTTTATAGACGCGCGGGATCCCAGATTTTCCAAATGGGGAGGGATATGAGGTTTTTTGGTGAATAATATGCAAGAAAAACAAACAATAGCCTGTTTTGAGCTAACTGGCCAAAAAAATCCCCTGTTTTGAACCTAACAGGCAAATCAAAGGACAAATCATGGTTTTGCGGGGGGGGGGGGGGGGGGGGGGGAATTTATTTTGCAACACATTTTTAAGACACAACATAGAGGCTTCACACCATACCCCCCCCCCCATCAAAGCATACTGTCTGCGGTTGATGTTTTGGCGCTTGTTTCAAAAAGTATTTCATGAGTATACTTGTATGTAACATTTATGTTTTACTAATATGTTGGAAGTAAAACTATTTTGATGAATTGCTTGAACTAATCGGATAGGACGTAAAGCCGGAGGTCCCGTGTTGAGACAGAAACACCTCAGCACGTAAAAGAACCCACGCACTTCATCGAAAAGCGAAGGGTGAAAACCCGGTGTTGTGGTCACATATCCATATTCAAACTACCCGGGGACTGGATGCCTGAGGGTAACAGTGATTAAGTTCACTTTTCTAGTCCCTGTCATCCGAAATGATGACAAAGCAATAATAATAATAATAAAAGATACATGTATCAATGAAGCATTGGCCTTCTTCCCTTTTTGACATGAAAGGATCTACATGTACCTGTACTTCAAACAGGTACAGTACTTGAACCATAAAAATGAACAGAAAAACATGACGTTAAAAACTACTGGCAAGTCTAAAGATTCAATGAAACATGGAATAACTTGATGGATTGTATTTTTTAAGTACTGTACATTACATCATGTACTAACTGGCAAGACGATTCTCTGGATGATTTTTTTAAATTTCCCACTTAGTAAACAAAAACAACAGCAGCCATGTCTATTCAAACTAGGCCCCCAACTCGGTATTTTCACCACGTTGTCAACACCACTACTTCTCCTGTCCCATGAAGTCTTGTTCAATTCGACCGTAACTGCAATCACTTAACTTGATGTGGTTGCCATGGAGATAACGCGTGATCTTGAAATTCGCTTGATGGCACACGACAGTTCACTGGATTGGAACGGACGGACGGTTCCATTCAGTAGAAATGAATCAAATGTGAGACCGGCTTATCTAGCAGCCTTCCTAGCATCATAGAGAGCAGTATCTAAAATTCCATTTTCTTTAGCAGACTATACATGCCACAGGGACCACTCCAAATTTCCTGAAAATCTGGGCGGAAGGGAGCAGAACGAAAGACGGTGAGGGTGCAAAGTGATTGGGGGGGGGGTGTGGAGCTGTTTTGTTTTTTAATGTGTTCATTCTGACCAAATCATTGCAGAATTTACGACCACTCTAGATCTCGTCTATTGTACGTGCTGTAGCCACCAAATTTATAAAATGGATACGTCAATGTTTTAATATCAATTGTTTTGCAGTAATTACTAATTGTACAAAATTGCAAATTTATTCATACTAATCGTCACTGATTTCATTCATTTTACCATTTTCTGACGTGCAAATCCCTTACTCTGTCTTTAAGATCTAGAGATTAGTGGTTATGATGCAGAGACTGCGCAAGTGCACAACAGAAAGATAACGTGATAAAATCGGGGTGAAAATGAAGCTGAAGTTGTTTTCGCACTTCAAACATAACTTTTCCACAATTTTGTAACCCAGGCCACAGTGCTAAAAATAAAATAAATAATTCAACAAAATAGCAGATTTCTGTTTGGTACCCCAGGGTACCATTTATGTCATCATATTCACCAACAGCAAGAGACCACCGGGTGTGAATATTACCCAGTCCATAGATAAGGGTAAAAAAAGAGACACACATGTCGAAATTGGAGGGGGGTAAAAAGCTGTCAAAAGGCATTGAAAACAGGCTACACATTACTGAGTGAGGGAGCTTGTTAACTCCACTCATCAAGAGGAACCAAAATGGCATAAAATGTAACTTGGTTACCTGGTAGGTGGTAAGTACTACTGATTATTCCTTTGTGATTTCATGTTGTTTTCACACAGTCACAAGCAAAGAGTTCAAATGCTAATTACGGAGGAGTTCATACTTCATATTGGCATTAACTACAAAATAAATAAGACTTTGGACAGTACAATGTGTGTGTAGTACACACAATATATTTATGATCATATATGTACAATAAGACAATTGTGTTTCCCCGTGTGTTTCTACCAAGGTAGTGAATTTGATTCTTTCTGGGTGTAACGGTTGGTAGTCGGTAACAGCCTCATTAGTCAGTAGAACCACAGTGCTATAGATCTACTAATCGCACAGCAACTGCCATCCATCTCTTGGGGTGGTACGACATGCTACATGTAACATGCCGATCAACTTTCCCAGGAGAAGAACAGCTGTGCTATAGTAGTTGACTGTACCAAAGATGAGGTCATGCTATGTGACCTGGAAGTGTTTATCAATAGGTTTGATTTGAAGATTTCCTGTGATTCACTATACAGGGCTCGACACTAGCACTTGCCTGCTTGCCCAGGGCAAGTAAAATTTCATGTCGGGCAAGTAAAAACTCAAAGTTGCCCGATTGGGCAAGTAATATTTTGATCATGAGCTGAGCAAAACATAAAAATCTTTTCAAAAATGAACAAAATATGTCTAAAATTTTGTGTCCAGTTGACTTAAAATACTAAATTTAATCATTATTTTGTTAATTGTAGTTAATTTCAAGACTCTTTAATTCTATGAATTACACCTTTTGCAACCTCCAGAATTAGAATAACAAACGTCCAGTGCTATGAAAAGGCCTTATTGGTTAAAATTTGTGAGAAATTATTTTCAAGGTTTTTGATTAAATTGTTCATTTTCGGACAAGTAAATTTTTCATTTGGGCCAGTAAAAATCTGAAAGTGATAATTTTACTTGCCCAGAGGGCAAGTTTGAAAAAAGTTAGTGTGGAGCCCTGCACTATATGATCATTTATATGCTCTATCTTCACTTTACCATACATTTGGGGATGTTTTGGTGAATACCGCACAATAATCTCCTATGCATTGCTGCAAGTATTTGCCAGGTTTGTGGGTGGATCAGAAAAAAGCAGTTCCATGAATTTCGGCTCTCGGTGAAAACGTGATCGGTAAAACGACTCTGTCAGTATTTTAGTACCCAGAAATTATTAGAGAGTCAAAAAGGCATGCTATAGCATGTGTTCTGTGAAAACGTACCAAGTGCAGGACTCGACAAACCCAGGTGCCCCGAGTGCCCGGGGCATCTGAAATTCATGGTTGGGCACTTAGCTCAGAAAAAGAAGTACCTGCCTAACCCAGCAGTGCCTTTTTTTGCAATAATTGATTGACAAAAACAATTTGCAGCTAGATCGATTGTTGCACAACGCAGTCTGTTTGACAATTCATCAAGCAATTACAGAGATAATTCATTCTATTCTTACCTACAGTGTACATGTATACAAAATTCTTTCTCACTGGGATGTAATTTTATCGTGGAAAAATTTGGCCATTTGGATGAATTTACAATTCATGTGCCCGACTGGGCTGGCAAAGGAAAATATTTTTGTCTAGGCTTGCAAGTGTTACCACAAATCACAATGATACAAGGATTGATTATCTCTGACACTGTATCCATCAGCTAGTAGACTGGTAGAATACAGAAAAGAACAGCATTCACACAAATTCACCTGTGATTTTTTTATTTAGTGACTGAAAATATACACTTAAATTAGTTTAACTATATCTCTTGTCTTGGAAGGTAACTGGAAATACCATCTTTCAATTGTTATATTGATGCAACACACTGAAAATTATTTTAATACATCTAATTTGTGAATGAAGAGTAAAGACCGAAGTTTTCCATTTTACAAATGTCAAATTCCGTTTTTCACTGTTTTACAAATGTAAACTTGCGTTTTTTCCACGTTGTAATTTTGCAATTTTCAGACTTGAATTTTGTTGGAAAAAATAACAACTAACAGGAACGTTCCTAGGCCCATGGGGATTTTGATTCGGATTTGGGGACATATTTACAGGTAATGCATGATTTCTTTGGCTTTATCAGGCATTTTTTGGGGGGGATAATTTTTAGGCATGACTATTAATTTTTTGTTCAAAATGCTGTTTTCCACGTAATATCTCAAATTCTGTGATTTTCGCGGAAAATCCGCAACGCGGAAAACTTAGGTCTTTACTGAAGAGTAACCTACCACCTACAGGATTAGAACCTAAAATCAAAGTCGCATCGGGCAAGGGCATTCAGTGGTCTAGTGGTTATAACAGCTAACGCTGGAGCGACCGTAGTGAAGTCCGTCGCCTTTACGATCGCTCGCCGGTACGCGTGTTTGGACCGCTGTTTGCTGCAAGACATGAATTTGTGAAATGAAAAATTTATGTACTAGTGCAAAAAGCCGTAATTTATTACATTTCAATGAAAAGTCCTTTCAAAAGTTTGATTTTGAGTTTAAATTTAGAATTTCAACTTACCGATACAGTCGTCAGTCAGTGAAATCTCGGTGGACAACCTTCGGGCGACTTTTGCTTGGTTGACGGGCGCACGTGCCGTGCTCGCTAATTCAAGCATTGGTATCAACGGGGTGCGGGTGCGATTTCTGCCGTGCGCTGTTGATGACCGGCGAGGGTGTCCCGCATTGTACAGGGAGATTATCTGGCTACGGTTGCCGAGCTATGGGGCTATATACAGCATCTTTTGCACTGTATTACCCCATATTTCTATGGGTGTTATAACGCCCGTCTCGTAATCAGTAGGGCACGTGGTTTAATCCCCACCCGAGTCTGGCTGCTGTGAATTTTTCAGTGACTCAAAATGCACTTAGTTTGGTTACAACCAACAATCAGACGATTGCCTTCTGTTCTGAATTGGCAATTACAACAAATTCAAAAATATAGACTAGTCTATAAAATACATTCACAAATGCAATAAATTAGACACACTCACTTTCACAAACTGCAATAGAACACATCCAAAAACTTCGGTCTCAGAAACACCACAATGGTGGATTTATACCTTGCATGCTCGGGTGGTATCTCCTTGGTTCCTGTTTACAACATTCTACAAGCACAATTCGGATCGCTATTCACACTCGCACACAGGGGTCTCTCCCCCGCGCTGCCTACCCGACTGCCCCGCGGCACGGCCCCGGCCCGAAGCCGCTAATATTTACAAGAAAGTCGGGTAGATCTAATGTAATTATTCCATGCAGTTTAACATCTTTTTCACAAAAGTTGACGTACAACATCGCCGAGATAACTTACCCTTTTAATAGATAGAGTGGTGTAAATTTAACTTATGGAAAACAGCTGTCAATTAGGTGAAGAAAGATCCTAATAATGGCTGAAATTCCAAAATCTCAATCACATTTTATCAGATCCAATTTGCTGACATGTACGATACACGAATTCAATAGACATGCATGCACGAAGTCGGCAGCACAATGGAAATGAATGGTTGCTACATAAACTGTTTCGATTGGATTAGTTCATTATTTTGTAGGAGCTATACGCAAGTCAGTAATTTCGCAGAACTGTAATAAAAGGTTATATGATACAGAATATCATAAAAATTACAAAATGAGGAATGACTTCATTGAAAATATATATTATGGTTACGTTCATGGATTACAGATCTTGGTATTCACATTATATTCTGAGTTATTGTCACCTCATTCCTCGCAGTACCCACACAAAAAAATGCGCTCATCCAAAGGCCCCGCCCCGTTTGAGAATGATATCGATACTCGAGGGACGAGCGGGGAATATAAACAACTCTCACTCGAAGGAGCATACGAAAAGTCAAGGTGAAAATGAATTACCAAACTGCTTTCAGCCCCCTTTTCAGCTCATTACAAGTATATGACAACGAAGTAATTCCTCTAGTTTACATTCTCATTGCATAGACTAAGTTGTAATTAATAATTCTTCTGAACTTCCAAATATAAATTATCCCCACGCTACCTTCATTGCCGGGGTCAGTATCCTAAATTCATTATTTTTTTAAAACAGAACGGAACAAAATGGAATAAAACAACTGATTTAATTGAATTTCAAAATCAATTTAAAGCACAAGTAATATCAATAAACATTTTTTTTTTTGTAAATCTAAATCTTTAGGCTGCAGGTAAAAAACAAATTTGGAACTTTTGTATTCTAGGGTGTTTATTTGTCCATTTGAACACTACTATGTAGCTCAGATATCAAAATTTGACAATTTTTAAATTGAAGCTCCACAATGTTAGCCTATCACTTTAAAAAGCAAACAAAAATTGCAAATGTGGACAAATACTTGCAATTGACTGCACTGAAAAATTACCATATTAATGCTTATGCAATGTATCACAGTACACATGTACATTCTTCCATTGAAAGATGTTGAATAACTGTTTTGATTAGAAGTGAAAAGAACTCAAAGCAGATAATGAAAATATATAATTTCTTCTTTTGAATGCTTACAAAGATATACAATGACAATTGTAGGTTATGTTATTGTATAGTGTTCTTTGCAAAAATAAAAAGGTAGTATCTTGTACGTATTTGTGTTATGACTCTTGTCTGCTGGGTACCTACTGCTTCAAGAAAAAGTCACATCATAACTTCACACTTCACCAAACATATTATCACTACATACAAAGAAGACACTTCCATACAACAAGTTGGATATAATGTATCAAAATAAAAATTCTTTTATTGATAAATGCCATATTCATGGACCATAGATCTTCAAATAAACATAAACATAAACTGCATTACTCTTCCTTGCAAAAGTAGGAAAAGTGGAACCAAAAAAAACACCTTTCATATAACAAGAAAACAAAAGACTTAATGCAAGATGGACAATTGTGATTTTTGCAAGTTACACAGGTCTTCAAAATATTGCATAGGGTTGCTTTCAATATTTATGTGATGCATATTACACTCATGTTCTACAGTAAATTTGTAAAAGACCTATGTCAATGTTGAGTTGTTGATGAAAAAAAATATATATATAAGAAGGCATCATACACACCAACATACAATGAGCAAAATAAGAAGGAAATGTTTACTTCAACTGAATAAATTCAGTAGGCAAGACTGTCTATTCACAAAAGTGGTATCTGATGTGGAAAGCGCCCTCTTTTGTCCTCTGACAAACAATTCACTACCTACGAATGACTTGTGAACCTGAATACAAACTGATATAAAGTATAGGAAATCTTTCCTGGACCATAAATATGTTACAAATTATAACTCTCGTTGATACTATTCCAACAATTGCCATATTTTAATTCAATAACTTGATTGTTGAATTCATCTTATAACAATGATACATTTTTACAGAAC
>JZLH01S0608524.1:16831-30296 GCA_001188425.1 Eucidaris tribuloides | reverse complement strand
CAGCTATATAAGAGAGGAGAAAAATAGGAGAGAGGATGGAGGGAAGAGAAAGGAAGAGAATCCTAAAAGACTTATCAATAATTTACATGTATCCTCTTACCCTCCCCCCCCCCGACACCTTTCCATCCGAAAAGAAAGAAAAGAAAGAGCGAGAAAGAATTAAGAGAAAAACGAGAGAAGGAAATGTATAGAAGGGAAGGAGGGCAAGAGCAAGAGACAAGGGGACGCTCACCATGGATAAAAAAAAGAAGGAAGAAAAATCAACAGTATGATATTGCACACATACCTCTGACCTCTTATACACTGTAGATAGCCTTATTTGGTTACTGCATAATAATAAATAGTCATCCACTAAAGCCCCATAATTCTTCAATTATGACATACACAAAACACATCACATATGAATAAGTTACCTAGATCGAATAGATCCCCTGAAAAGGGGTCATATGTAAACAAAGTTTCAGTTAACATGTCATATAAAACCCGCAACCAACCAAAAACACTGGCATGCTTGTGTAAATATTTGTAAAAAGACATAAATCCATCCAACATATTCAAAAATTGAAATAAAAGAGTATGAAGGGCGGGGGGGGGCATGCCACAATGACATGAGTATATTTGATAACTTGCGGGTTGCGGTGTTTTATTTCATATAAAAAAAAAAAATTGATGTCAGATTGTAGGAACATTTCTACGTTATGTGATTGCCAGTCATGATAATGTTGTCTTTTATTATCATTTATTATCATATCATATCATATCATATCATATCATATCATATCATATCATATCATATCATATCATATCATATCATATCATATCATATCATATTCATATCAAATATAATATCAATATATCATATCAATCAACTCATATCATATCATATCATATCATAATCATATCATATCATAATCATTATATCTGATCGCTATCGTTTCAGAAACCACCATACACCATGGTGGAACTGAGATTCATGGTCTTGAACGTAATGTCAAAACTGTCACTGCACTTCTGCAATCCAAGATGACCTCGGTGATGCACGATGACCAAGGAAAATGATAGAACAAAACCGGGCACATCAGAACGTTTAAATCGATCTCCCCGAATATCAAATCAAGGTTCGCATCTAAAGTCGTAAAAGTGGGCCTAGGAATTGAACTCAAAATAAATATCGGTAGTTACAGTACACTTTAATAAGCAAATGAGTGAATGAATGTTTATTGCATGTGTGCGTGTGCGTAGTGTGTGCCGTCTGTGTATGTGTGTGTGTGTGTGTGTGTGTGTGTGTGTGTGTGTGTGTGTGTGTGTGTGTGTGTGTGTGTGTGTGTGTGTGTGTGTGTGTGTGTGTGTGTGTGTGTGTGTGTGTGTGTGTGTGTGTGTGTGCGTGCGTGTGCGTGTGTGTCTATGTGTGTACGTGCTTGCGTGTCTGCCTGTTGGTAGGTGTATGTGGATAAGGAATGGGCTGTGGTCTTTTTTTTTGCATTTTAATAGATTCTGTAAAATTATTCTTTGTTTAGTATGTTTAATCATGTGATTTCACAATAATTTAATATTAATTAAGATAAACTATTTTCTTATATGTTTATATTGCAATATAATATTTGATTGATGCATTTCATTTAAAAAAAAAGTGCAACAAATATGTGATTTAACACATTCCATGTGAATGCGTAATTATGTTTGCAAATTCAAAATAAAAGTAACAATTTGTATAATTGTTTTTATTTTGTTTTTGTTTGTTAATTTTTTGCTTATTACATCATACATGGGATCAGAAATAAAGATAACTGAAAAACAACAAAAAAAGTGTCTGTCTGTGTGGAGATAAGAGTGAATGCGTTTTTACTTTGGGTGTGTTGCTGTATACTATGTGTGTGTTATTCATTTATGTGTATAATAAGGTATTATTGACCAGCAACTGTCAACTGATCTCGTGGGACTATTGTGAATCTGCACCTGCCAGCAGGAATGCCAGTACAGTCAACTATATTCAGATTGATATGCATAATATAAGAACCACGCATTCGCACAAAATAAATACCTAAAACTAAAATTACCTAATTAATATGTCTAGATACCACGAATATTAAATTTGGTTGCAATTGATGCAGGGGCGGGGCCAGGATAAACTGTTAGGAGGGGCGTAAAATCTGTCGGGGAAAATTTTGCCCGCCAAGAAAAATTTTTTACTAGCCAAATTACAAGCCAAGCCAAACATCATCCGACAAGCGGGGAGGGGTAGGGGGAAGGGGAAATGGGGCATTGTGGGCAGGGGGGGCAGCGACGACAACCAAAAAGCATGGTTTTTGCTGCCCCAAAAAATAATAATAATAATACCCAAATTGCCAGCCAAACAGCGTCCGACAAGCGGGGTATAGGGGGCTCAAAACGACCAAAAGCATTTTTGCCCGCCATTTTTTTTAATAGCCAAATGAACAACAATATAGGGGGGTGAACTTTTGGTAAAACAGTAAAATCCCCATGTATTATTTTCAGTACTTTGAAAACGGGGGCTGCTCCCCCCCCCCCCCCGTGGCGCCGCTCCTGAATTGATGTACAAACGTTGTAATAAAAGAATTGCGTGAGAATGTCAATGGTTTCCTCAAATGTCTCTTTCTAAAGAAAATTGTTATGGTATGAGTTATATTGATAATATCGGATATCATATTACCATACATACCATACCATACCATATCATTTCATATATTATATCATAAATAGTAAGATTTTCTGGTTTTCCCGAAATATTTTTGTTATATATTAGACATCACAAACAGACTTACCATGGCGTTCAGGTCATCTCCACAAGTGGTAAGAGTCCAAGTCCATCAAATAAACGTGATATTATTTTAGGCTTAAAACCCCAAAACGGATAATTTAGGCAGATTATCCTTCGTTAGATAGGTGTGGCAGTCGTCATTATGTGTGCATAAAACTACGATCTTGCTATGCCTGGATTTCTTGGATTGATAAAGTTCATCCCGTCAAGGTTACAGGGCCATGCATTATAACCACTGTTTCGAGTCGTATAATGTCAGGCCTGTATCATACTTGATCACTAATTCAACGTGATGTGAATAATACTTACCTATTTGTACATGAGATGAATTAATTATTGACTAATAAGGACGCACGATGTGTATTATGGCGCGCAAATTGCATTGTATACTCGTTTTCAGTCCATCTGCGCGCCCTGCCTTTATGTCAGAAGAGTGCTTTAATTAGTTCACCGGAATTTTTGTTAAGGTACGTTGTAAATTTGTTCACTACTATAACTGAACAAAGGTGTCAGCTTGCAAACAACTATTACAGCTCTAGCAACCCAATCCTTTACTTTAAAGACTTGTTTTTGCCCGGAACAAATTAGATTCTATTGAGAAATCCAATATGATGTGTACACTCTTTATTTTCACCGAGTATTTTTGATGATGTTATTTCTTAAAACATACGATTCAGGGTGCGTTATGATAGTTTTATGACAGACTTAGCTTGTATTATATTATCTTTATTGTGTTGTACTTAACATTTTGTTGGCATTCGTTTCAATTTATGCCATAATTTTGATCTACATTATTATTTTATATTTTAAATGTATTTGTCTTTATTTGTTCATGCCTGTTTTGTTTTGTATTTTACCTGAACGTGCAGGACCCCTTTGAAAATCAGGTTTTCGCTGTAAAAACTATATCCACCCTATGAATGAAAATTAATAAATGAATAGACAAATCAATCAATCAATCAATCAATAAAACATGTTATTATGCAGTTGTTCCAGTATGAATCCATAAATTAAAAAAGATAATATTGTAACTTTTTCAACAAAAAATATTCCAATTTTGAATGGGTTCAGTTAGTAAAATATGACGAAATGAAAGTCAATGAAGTACGTATTGTTTTTGTCACGATATAGGTCTAAAATTTATGTTTTTATAATAATAATAATAATAATAAAATTTAAAAATGTCCCTCTGATATACTGCTAAATCAAATCTAAAATCAAATATTATTCTGCATTTAGTGTTAGGATTTTAAAAGTCCATTCTATTTTCTAACATTTGTGAAAATTTCATTAGTCTCACTTCTTTGGTTTTGAATACACAGAGTAATATGTAACAGCAGTGCTTTTCAGCCCATTCCAAGTTTGCAGTGCTACATCAATGCATCAACCTGAATGAAATCAGGTGGAAGGACGAGCAGGAGAACAATAAAGTTTACAAATTGGACAGGGAAGGACAAACCATAAGTGGAACACACTCTGTGAAAGCAAAACACGACCAGTGGAACAGAACTTTGATTAGTTTTCAATTAAGAAATTGAATGAACAGTCTTTGAGATAAGTGAAGCATGGAATAACGTATAATATGTCTGTGCCTTTCTTTTTATCAAACTTGGAATGGGCTGGAAAGCACTGCTGTTACATAAGAGCCTGTGTATTTGAAACAAATGAAGCGAGACCTTTGAAATTTTCACAGAAATTACAAAATTAAGTGGGCTTGCTAAATATGTAAACTTAAAGCCCAAGTTTAGTTTTAGGGATTTTTTGTTATTTGAAAGCTTTATGCCCCAAAGTCATAACCCTGCAATAATAGATTCTGAATGTCTTTAGTTTTTTTAAATTAATTAATGAAAAATCTCGTGGGAACACCCCCAATATTTTACATTATAGCATCTGAAGGATTAAAAAGGCTTTAACGTTACATGTGTTATACCTCATCTGAAAGAGCAGACTCGGTATTTCAGATGAAGTATAACTCATATAACTTTTTTTTTGTCTTTGGTTTTTTTTTACTATTTAATGAAAGTCCCCCCCCCCCCGACATTTTTGACTATATTTTACATTATAGCATCCAAAGGGTTAAAAAGGTTATATGAGTAATACCTCATTGAAAGAGCTCGTTGCCTCTTTGCCTACTTTCAGATGAGTATAGCACATGTAACCTTAAAGCCTTTTACCCTTCTAGACTGCTATAATGTAAAGAATTTGCTTGGGGGTGTTCCCACGAGATTTTTCATTAATTAATTTAAAAAAAAACCTAAAGACTTCAGGATCTTACTTATTGGGCCGGTAATGACTTTGGGGCATAAAGCTTTCAAAATTAACAAAAAATCCCCAAAACTAAACTTGGGCTTTAATTCAGTATAAAACTTGATTGTGGTAATTATTCTGTGGTCAATGAGAGGGACATTTTTTTCTGGGACACACTGTATATGGCGTCAAACTAGATCCCCTTGAAAAAAATCAAAGTTAACATTGCTCACTGTGGGAAAAGGAATCATCCACATACACTCCCCATTTCTTGCCATGGTGAATAAGTCATTGTGATATGTTTTGAATACGAAGAAGGTTTTTATTTATTTATTTTTTTTTTTACATTTTGGGATTGATTTATTTCGTTCGAAATTACAATTTGGCGAAAAGCATTAGGAAAAACACTTAGAGGGCATCGACCCCCCCCCCCCTCCCCTCGGCGGAGCCTCGTAAATACAAAATAAGCTTATTGGTGCACTGGCAGATATTTTGGCCAAAAATGTGTGCTCCGCCTACCCCCCCCCCCCAAAAAAAAAACAAACAAACAAACAAACAAACAAACAAACAAAACAAAAAAAAAGAAGAAGAGGCCCCATCCGACTATATATTCACATGTGGTTGAAATTCACTTAGTTTATATCCACCATTTTCAAAATGAGATCAACAGGTTTTGCGTGCATGGTTGTCATCCGGGGCAGCGCCTGGCGAAAATCTTAGGAAGGGCGAAAACAGTTGGCGGCGAAAATGTCAAAATGACCTAAACATCATCACTTACACCACGAAAACCCCATGATTTTCTGAATTTTGACAATTTTAGGGACGACCGCCCCCTCATCCCCTGTGGCGCCTACCCTGGGGTCATCACCTTGGCTTAGAGTCCGCTTAGAGTTAAAGTTCATGTCGATACACACCTGTATTACACATATCAAACTAATATTTCATCTGAGATCTGTCAACATTAATATTTCCTAAAGTTGAGATGTCCGACGTTTCCGGTCACCAACAAATTTTTAACCAATAGCAGGTAGCGGTATCCTAATTAATATATGCATGGCCTGTTTACTACGCGAAGCCGCGGTTCCCTGCAGCTGAAGTGCCACTAAAACTCTGATTTGATGCTTGATTATGCCATTTATATGTCTTGTTGTGCCTTCTTGGTGTCAGTTTAATTAAATACAATGTCTGCAGATTTAGTGAGTGAGATTTGAGGTATTTTTGGCAGTTTTTAGCATTTGGAGGATGAATTTTGATGACCTCATTTGCATAGTGCTTTCATGGCTGTGTGCTTTGGTGAGGCAAAGGTTATCAGGACTGTTCAATTCAATCAATTCAAAATTCAATTCAAAATAACATTTATTTCCTTCCGGTATATCAATACATTACAAATGAATATAGTGACAAAAAGTAACGGAAGGAGGCGCGATTCCCTAAAAGCACAAGGCCTGCGTCGGGACACGCCTTTGCAAACATTAACAATACAATAATACAGTATACACAATTAAACAAAGTTGTCTAAATGAAATATGTATAGAATAAAAAATAAAAAATATATTACAGATACAATAATAATACACAACACAACTTTAGTTACAAAGAAGTGTATACTCTATACACAGAAAAATAACAATAAAAATAATAACAAAAAAACCTTCTAAGACAATATGAATTGATTTGTAACTTCATATAATTGGACGTACTAGAAATATGTCGAAATGAATGGCTATGCTATATTTAACAAACAATGATTTTTAGAGTTCGTTTAAAATCATTATGACAAACAATTCTTTCTATGGTGTTATTCAGTTTCATCCAGAGTTTTGGGCCATGAAACAATGTTTTGTTGGAAAGAGGAAGTTTTGTGAGTAGGCAATACGCGACGCTTTTTTCATTGAATCTAGTCGGGTAATTTATGAATTTCACAATTTAATTCGAACATGTTTGACCAAAACTTTCTGGGAGAAGCGTTATGCATAATTCATACATAAAGATACATTGATTGAAATGTGACAATATCTTGTGAATTTTTAACAACTTTTTCAAATCATGGAATAAAGGTCAGTGTGGCCTTCGGAATGGTTGCATCAGACACAATGCGTTAATCCTTTTCTGCAATTAGATAGCTTATTCAATATTAGAAGAACTATTGCTTCCCCCACACGATGAGAGCAATAATGTCAAATTAAGGGAGTATAAGACAGATATAACTTCGAAGTACATTCTTTGGAAACAAAGAGTGCAGTCCGATGATAATGCCTATATTTTTATGCAATTTTGTTTCGACTTCATGAATATGCGGCTTCCATGATAATAAACTATCAATGCAAACACCATAAGAATGTGGTTTTTATCAACCGAGGAATCACTGTCTGATTTTAATTTTATTCCATACTTCGTTTACGTCAATTATAATCTTCCTTTTACTGGAATATTTTATATAGTTACATTTCTTGGTTTACAGAAAGTCGGTTGTTGAAAACCATTTCACATACACTCAGATTTTCATTTGCTATGGTTGTACAGGGAGCTAATATCCGGTGTTTAGGTAAAGTATATTTGTATCGTCTGCATATTAGGACAAACAGATAGATCAGAAGCAGAATTTCTGAATATCATTTTACATAGAATCAAACATAAGTGGTCCCAACATATCGATCCCTTGAGGTACACCGCACAGTAATGTCGTTGAATTTAGACGTTGATTGTATCATATTGGTACATTGTTGACGGTTGGTCAAATAACTTTGAAACGTCATGGGCTACTCCCCGCAATACCATAATAGGTAGATTTAGGACAATAGAATTTTATGATTAATAGTTATCAATGCTTTCGTAAATCACGAACAATGCCTATTGTATACTCAACTTCTTTTCAAAAGCATCAGTTATTTTGTTACTGAGATCATTAATGCCATATATGTTGAGTAGCCTTGCGAATCCATATTTGGTGTTTGGTAAGGATATCATGTTTGTTAGAAAGAAACTTTATCGTACGTGCATATACTATTGGGTTCCAATAACTTTGAAAAAGAGCCGAAAGAACAGAGATAGGTCTATAATTCCGTCAAATTCTTCCTACTCTTACACTTTTAAACACTGGAGACATTTGCAGTTAGTTTTATTCGGGAATACACCTTCTCGTTAGAGATAGGTTATAAATATGCCCCACAACCGGCTCACATATTTCAGTAATGACAGCTTTGATTATACCAGGTCTGCAACTCATCTAAAACCAGGCGCTTTGTCATTTCGAACGATTTCACAATATCAAGGATTTCTTTTTCGGTTGCTCGGGTAGGAATTATAATGACTCGGTTAATTATCAGAAAGGTATTGGTGAAAACTCACGGGCTACGTGAATCAATTTGTCTAGGGATGGCCGATCTCTGTAAAAAAGTTATTGAAAGAATTGGCTATTTTCTTTAGTATCATTATGCTAATATTCCCATTGCCATTAATTTAGAATTTGCCTTTTTTTTCAATTTTTCCTATTCTAACAACGAATTTATATATCGACCAAGTGGCCTTATATTAGATTTATATTTGATCAAATTTACCTCTGTAAATACTTAGTTTTTGCTGATTTCTTATTAACGAATTTAATTCTATTCCTAAATCGTTCATATACCCCAATTCGTTTGAATTGATGGGTTATGTAGAAACCGTTATATATTAGACTTTTTTTAATATCTTATTGACTTTTAGAATACTATCTGACATCCATGCGTTTTTAACTTTCTTTTCTTTTCTTGGATTGCAAAGGAAAATTATTATCGTACAACGCATGGAGCTTCAGTTCAAACATTTATAAAGCCTCATTAGGTTATCAGAGTTTCAAAAAACATCATCCAAGTTCTTCTTTGTAGGTTAGCTTTTGAACGCGCGCTATCCGCTGGAGGAATTTATTAGCCTTATGGGTTGAAGTAGATTTCGCTTGACAGTTTAAGAGGAGCATCTCACGACGTAACGTTGGAACACAGGCAAGTCGGTCAGTGATATCACGAAGTATTATTATACCACTAGTGAAGTCATTCACCGTTTGTTATGATGATTATCTAACAAGAGGCAGACGTTCGTGCTTATACGAGTGTGGTCTGTTGATCGGGGAATGAAGGTATTACCTGAACATTGCGTTAACAAAGAGTTGGGATATGTTCCTGTTTTCAATTTGAAGGATATCGATATTAAAATCTCCTAAAATAAAAATAGTTTTATTTTCTCTAGACAATTCAGTCAACATATTGTCAAATGCTTCTACAAACTTGTCAGACTTTGCATCAGGTTCTACTTCAAAGGAGGGTAGTGAAAAATTTTATTGGCAAACATGGTGTAAATTGAAAATAAGATGAAATGGTTTGTATTGGTATACAACATATTACAGAAACAAGGTCTGGCGTAATCTCAAATTTGTCGAAAAACTGGGCCGAAGTCGATAAAAATAACACATATCTCTATGGGCCAATAATTAGGATACCGCTACCAGCAGAGCGATTGCACACATCACGTGATGTTTGCAGGCCAGTCAGAGTCCTTGTTGGAGAAAAATACAGCACACAGTGTCGACCTTGTGTCACCCTATCGCTATCGCAGGAACGAGACAAGGAATGTGTATTTCCAAACTGTATATAATTCCGATTCTCGCAAAAACGTTAAAGTAATAGAGAGCCTATACCCGCTTTTCTCTATTAAGCGAATACGCCAACAAGGAATGGGCCTATCGAAAGATTTCACTCGGACGTAGGCCTATTATATTTTACGGTCTCAAGCTTTAGTGAGTATAATAACACCACAAATTTAAGTGGCTCCTTCGAATTGCAGTTTGATGATAATATGGAATTGTCATGATTATTTTCAAAATCGATCTCATGCAAACTGCTTTGCATGTAGCTTGATTCTGTTCATAAAATGCTAATTATTTCGTACAAATGTAGTCATATTTGTACATGAAATAATATGTTTTAGTAACTCTTTTTACATAAATTACATGTGTAAGTATTGCTTATATAGTTATAGTGTTTTATGTCTAAGCCTGATTATTTGCAGATAAACATTTTTCTCCAATCGGGGATACCACATTTCTATTGCGAAAATTATGTAGTGCGTCAGACTCTTTGATTTCATCTTGTTTGATATTCACTCTTCTCTCCGTCCATCCACCCATCTATCATCTGTTTATTCATCTATCTTGCAATCTAGTCGTAATATATTTTATTGTTAAACATTCATCCTTAAAGGCATTGGATCTCATTTGCAAACATCCCCGCAGACCAGGAAAAGATAATCCATGCCCTTAGGCTATTGATGATGGGCATGTCTGTGAAATCTGGGGGTCAGTGATTGCCTAGAATTTGAAAAATGCAAAAGAAAAACAATAGCCGTTTAGTGTACGTTCTATGGTAGGAATTTTTTCCTCGCGAGAAAAAAAAATCAAATCTGAGTTTAACGGTCACTATAATTCCAAAACTGAGTTTCTAGCTCCTATATTTTGCTAAAGGTTCCCAGATGGCATTTTCTTCTAAATGACATTGTATTTACACAATGTTAATTTTTAGGCATGCAAAAGAGATCCCCTGCCTTTAACCATATCAATTTATATTTCCAGGTTTTTAATATCAAAATGTAATTTTACACCAATAATATCCATTTTCTGGTTACCCTTGTTACCATTTTGTATCCAATCTATGTGTAATCGTGCTCAATGTTTGTTTCAATATAATTTGCAGGCAGAGAAACACAACAATGTCGAAGGTATCAACCACTAGGCCTATTGATTGGAAGGCAGTAGCAAAGGCAAAGATAGATGAGTCGGCCAGCGAGTTGAATGAAATCAGTCAGGCAATTTGGTCAAATCCGGAACTCGGTTTCAAGGAGGTCCATGCCCACAAAGTTCTCACTGATTTCCTAGAAAAGGAAGGCTTTGAGGTTTGTACATGTCAATACTCAATACAACATTGTGGAGCTTCAAATAAAAAAAGGGTCAAACTTTGTTATCTGAGCGACATAATAGTGGTTAAATTGACAACATTTTAAACGTCGTAGAATGCAAAAATTTGGAAAGTTATGTCGCCACTGGCAAGGTTTATGCATTAATAAACATCAGGTGTGACTTGTTCCTCCAGTGGAGTATAAAGTAGTCCCGATCTAAAACACAGTAATCTATCGGAAGAAGTGCACGAAATCAAACTGGGTACTGGTAGTTTTACTTTTAAGTACAATTTTGTTCAGGGCTTCATTTTTAGATCTCATCAAATACACTTAGATCACGGAGGATTGTAGTGGCCCATATTTTCTTAAACTGTGACCATTGTTAAATTCTGTCTTTAATGTGCCTGCAAGATGGGGATATACTTTTTTAAGATGTTAGTGTTTGAAAAAGTATATTCATACGTCCTATTACGATCCATCAGACGATCTTCTTGTCAAAGGATGATTCTAACCAAGTTTGATTAAAATCATACAATTTGTATCGTCGACGTACGTCGAAAAGCGCGCCCAGATATGACCAGTGGCTTAATAAGCCTTTTCAGGAGGGGGGGGGGGGAGAGAAACGAATAAGCAAAATCATTTGGAGGGTCGCAAACAATCATACATACATAAATTTATCAATTTGAACCTCTCTGTACCGTGGTCAAATTTCTCTTTTTTCGGGGGGGGGGGTAAAGTGCCCCCAAAACCCCTATCTGACACCAGTGAATATGGCTATCGTGAGGACAGCGCTAGATTACGATTGTTAAAATGAAATAATCTATACATCTTGCTTTCTAAAGGTTACGAAAAGTTTTCACCTGGAGACCGCCTTTAAGGCAACTTACGGCTCTGACACAGGTGTACACGTCTGTGTCATCTGTGAGTATGATGCCCTGCCAGAGATTGGACATGCGTGTGGACATAACCTCATTGCTGAGTGTGGTGCGGCCGCTGGTCTCGGAATAAAAGCGTTTTTATCCTCGCAGAATGATCTAGTAGGAAGGGTAATTTACCGAAAAGTCGTACATCTTAAGTAAAGGTAGATGACATGATTGGGGGTAGTCCTCAACTTGGGCTGAAACTACTCTAGAATCCAGTAAACTATGCACGGATTCTCCAGTGAAAATCTTATAGTTAAACGTTGACTCGTTCTAAAATAAATAATGTCAATATCTCTCGTGGCAGGCAAACCTGCTGTGTGGCTCTCTATGGGTCTTTTTTATAGTGCCCCGATAAAATCAAAATACTAGTGTGTTCATGCTTGATTCTCCTTAAGTAAACAAATTAGAGACAAATCCTTCCAACTGGTAGATCCACTCCAGCTCTGGTCTATAGTTGATATAACTCATTTGGTTCTTGAGGCATTTTCAAGTGTTCCCAATCATGTCACTAACCTTTAAGCTCCAATCTGATCACACAGTATAGTAGCCTACTTTTCGTAGGTGTAATTTGTGCCTTCTTTGACGCAATAATATCCGGTAGCATACACAATTATTAACTTTTTGCAGTTTAGGGGCCTATTTTTTATGAGGCACTTCCCGTTCCGTGAAATATGAGTTCTTAATTAGGCCTATACATATTATACAATTGTGTGTAGACTTTGATGTGTATTGTAGATTTTAAATTTTGTTTACGTAGGTATGAATATAATTGTAATCCTATTCAGTAAATAAACTAGCCCTGTTATTACGAACTTAACCACTGTTCTAACACTATACTAATTTATACTACTATTACTATATACTACTACTACTACTACTACTGCTACTACTACTACTACTACTACTACTACAACGTACGACTACTATACTACTACTACTACTACTACTGCTACTACTACTACTACTACTACTACTACTACTACTACTACTACTACTACTACTACTGTAGTAACCACTGTTTCTTCTTCTTCTTCTTCTTCTTCTTCTTCTTCTTTCTTTTTCTTCTTCTTCTAGGTTTTATTCTTCTCCTTCGACAGTCATATATTTATTTGTAAACTACTTATTTTATTAAATGCTATACATGATATCGAACACGCTGTAGTCGTTCGAGACCATAAAGTTTCACTGAAATCACAATAAACAATAAAAACACAAGTTTTACGCTCTCCACATTCCGGATTGTTTTCCCCTTACCGAGGTCATTGTTCTTGGTACTCCGGCTGAAGAAGGTGGTGGTGGTAAGAGGATTCTCCTGGAAGCTGGAGCATTTGAAGGAATGGATGTTGCCATGATGGCTCATCCGTTAGCTGAAAACATTTCACGAGTCGTTGGTTTATCAATGGTCAAGTAAGTCAACGCATGTACTTGTATACATGCGTGATGTAAAAGAAAGCAAGACGACAGAATAAAATGAAAGAAAAAGGAGAAAGAAAGAAAGAAAAAGGAAAGAAAGAAAGAAGAACGAAAACTGACGTGAGACTTTTTTTGTAAATTGAAAGATCGGTATGGCTAGATGTATTATGTATCTAAA